>JAXGGA010003844.1:0-96436 GCA_038373865.1 Uloborus plumipes
TGTCATTCTTGTGACGCCTGTGCTGCCCGTAAAGGACCGAAGAGAAGAAGCCGCGGGAAGCTACATCTTTACAACGTAGGAGCTCCTTTCGAACGAATCGGGATCGACATTCTTGGTCCTCTACCGAAAACTACTGATGGGAACAAATACATCCTCGTTGCCATTGACTATTTCACCAAATGGCCCGAAGCATATTCCATTCCGGATCAAGAAGCTACCACTGTAGCAGAGACTCTAGTCCATCATTGGATCTTGAGATATGGGACCCCTTTGCAGATCCATTCCGATCAGGGAAGAAACTTCATCTCTGCTGTGTTTAAGGGCCTATGTGATATCCTCAAAATTGAGAAAACTCGAACGACACCACTACACCCACAATCGGACGGCATGGTGGAGAGATTCAACAGGACAATCCTTAATAATCTCTCGCTTATGGTCTCCAAAAATCAACAGGATTGGGACAAGAAACTTCCTCTGTTTCTGCTGGCCTACCGCAGTGCTGTCCACGAGACCACCGGATATTCCCCATCACAGATGCTCTTCGGCCGAGAGCTTCGGCTACCTTGTGATCTCGTCTTCGGTCTCCCTCCAGATGCGCCTTCATCGCCTGAGGAGTACGTCCAGGATCTCCAGGCCCGGTTGGAAGACGTTCATCACTTCGCACGGGAGCGAATCAACATCGCAACGGAGAAGATGAAGACCCGATACGACACAAGGTCCACTGGTCATGACTTTCAAGAAGGTGACAAAGTATGGCTATGGAATCCCATCCGACGTAAAGGTCTGTCACCCAAATTGCAGTCGCATTGGGATGGACCCTACACAGTCCTTCACCGGCTGAACGACGTCGTAGTGAGGATTCAGAAGTCATCACATTCAAAACCTAGGGTTGTACATTATGATCGGCTAGCCCCATACTATGGCCATAGTTCGTAAAATAAATCTAAAGCTACCATGGTAACTTGCTTGTAAATTTTGTAAATAACTTTTGCCTTTAATTGTTTGTAATATGACTTTATCAATGTTAGTGTTTCTTTCATGTTCTCATTGTTATTGTTTATCCTGTTTACGATTGGTTATCATGTAATGTGTGCATCTGTAAATTTTCCCTTGCTTCCTTTCTGGGGATTGTACTGCCCGGGACGTGCAGTCCTTGGGAAGGGGGCAATGTTACAAATCTTGTAAATAGTTGTTGTTTTTCCTGCCTTGCATCATTTTCATTAGTTTTGGTTTTATCTGACGTCATGTTGCAAAAGTATCTGAAGATATCACCTTTATCACTAGTATACCGGCCCTGTAACACTTTGTAGTTTTTACACTTGCCCTAACTTTAATAAGCGTGAAGACATTTTCGCGTGGTTTTTTTTTTTTTCTTATCGCTAGAATTTGTGAATGGATTACGTAATATTAGGAATGAAACAAAATATTCCAGGTTTTTCTCGAATATTGTGGACATTTCTTTCCGTGTATAAATAGCTGGCCTTGAACACAAGTCAGTCAGTTGTTTTCAGATTTGATCTGGTGACTCGTTTTCGTCCGCTTGGCGAATGGTTGTTTTGCTTTTGTAATTGCTTAATTACTGTTCACGTTTGATACGTGGTGCTGAGTTACTGTTGAGAGTACAGTGTACTGTTTTGCTACCTAATTGCTGGATGTTTAGCAATTGTTTCCTGCTCATATTGTAAATAGTGTAAATACTTGTAAATAAATTCATAGTTACTTCCTCAAGATTGGAATGCTCATTTGAAGAAAGTTGAAGGTGCTACGGACTCGTTACAATATATTTGAATTCATAATAGAATAAAAACAAATTTGCTGCAGAGCTGGAATAGTTCGTGCCCATGCCAATACCATGAATTTGCTTGAAGATTAAATTATTAAAAGTTACAAAATTATTAAAAATACAGAAATGACATAGGCTTTCAAAAAAGTTACGATCGATACCAAGTTCGATTCCAATGTAAAACGTATCAAAAATCTTTAACAATGTATTATATAAGTCTTCGACTGGTATGTTACAAAATAAATTTTCAAAATCAAAAGAATACACTGATTTTGGTTTATGCTTTAATTTTTGTACAACTTCGTAACTATTATCAATGCTCCAAAAATAGCTGGAGTGCCTGTATTTGTTTTTTAAAAAAGTATAAATTTGCTTAAGAAAAGCCTGCAATTTTACATTGTAACATTTACCAAAACAATTAGTAGTGGAACAAATAAATCTGAATTTTACAGGATCTTTGTGAAATTTAGGTGTCATAAATATAAAAGGTAAAGAAAGGTGATTTGAAATTTGAAAACTGTACGAAAATTTAGAATTACAAAGCTTTTTAAAAGCAGTGAACTTTTTTCGGATCATATCTGCATTTGAATTGCATTTGTTGTAATAAAAAGATGAATCTAGCTCTTGCAATACTCTGTTGATGTAGAATTTTTTACAGATGATACTATAGTTGTTGGCTGCTTTGTCGATTGGTACAAAAATAAAAGAGTCTTTTAATTTATCCAGAAATTTTAAATCCTCTTGATTAATGCTTTGGTAGTTATATTCTGAGCTGTTTAGATACAAATTTAAAGCTTTCTTAAATTCTGTGAGGAAATTATCTTTCCATTCTTGGAAAGCTTCGAAAGGTGTTGTATATTTATAAGCAGTTTTTTTAATAAATCGTGAAATATTCTCGTTAAAAACCTCGATTGCTTTATTGTATTTACGTTTTACATTTAACCTGAATTTGGTTCCAAAATTCATCAGATATCTGATGTTATCGTTTTTTATAAATCTCAAGTCTCCTGTGATAATGTGTTTATAAAAAGGATCTACGAAGTTTTTGTATTTATCTTCATTGCAGGGTCATGGAGATTCGTTTGATGCGTTCGCAAACGCTATCTCTCGGTAATTAAAAATTTTTTTGCAAAAAGGTTTTGTATATTCAAAAGCAGTTATAACTTTTCTGTTTTTTATAGGAAAAAGATGAGATAGTTTATGTAAAATATTGCTAAATATATATGTAAAATATTATGTTTATATGTAAAATATTATGTTTATGTTTATATGTAAAATATTATGTTATATGTAAATTATGTTTATATGTTTATATGTAAAATATTAAAATATTATATGTATAATATTGCTAAATATTTTACATATATATTTAGCAATATTTTACATAAACTATCTCATCTTTTTCCTATAAAAAACAGAAAAGTTATAACTGCTTTTGAATATACAAAACCTTTTTGCAAAAAAATTTTTAATTACCGAGAGATAGCGTTTGCGAACGCATCAAACGAATTTCCATGACCCTGCAATGAAGATAAATACAAAAACTTCGTAGATCCTTTTTATAAACACATTATCACAGGAGACTTGAGATTTATAAAAAACGATAACATCAGATATCTGATGAATTTTGGAACCAAATTCAGGTTAAATGTAAAACGTAAATACAATAAAGCAATCGAGGTTTTTAACGAGAATATTTCACGATTTATTAAAAAAACTGCTTATAAATATACAACACCTTTCGAAGCTTTCCAAGAATGGAAAGATAATTTCCTCACAGAATTTAAGAAAGCTTTAAATTTGTATCTAAACAGCTCAGAATATAACTACCAAAGCATTAATCAAGAGGATTTAAAATTTCTGGATAAATTAAAAGACTCTTTTATTTTTGTACCAATCGACAAAGCAGCCAACAACTATAGTATCATCTGTAAAAAATTCTACATCAACAGAGTATTGCAAGAGCTAGATTCATCTTTTTATTACAACAAATGCAATTCAAATGCAGATATGATCCGAAAAAAGTTCACTGCTTTTAAAAAGCTTTGTAATTCTAAATTTTCGTACAGTTTTCAAATTTCAAATCACCTTTCTTTACCTTTTATATTTATGACACCTAAATTTCACAAAGATCCTGTAAAATTCAGATTTATTTGTTCCACTACTAATTGTTTTGGTAAATGTTACAATGTAAAATTGCAGGCTTTTCTTAAGCAAATTTATACTTTTTTAAAAAACAAATACAGGCACTCCAGCTATTTTTGGAGCATTGATAATAGTTACGAAGTTGTACAAAAATTAAAGCATAAACCAAAATCAGTGTATTCTTTTGATTTTGAAAATTTATTTTGTAACATACCAGTCGAAGACTTATATAATACATTGTTAAAGATTTTTGATACGTTTTACATTGGAATCGAACTTGGTATCGATCGTAACTTTTTTGAAAGCCTATGTCATTTCTGTATTTTTAATAATTTTGTAACTTTTAATAATTTAATCTTCAAGCAAATTCATGGTATTGGCATGGGCACGAACTATTCCAGCTCTGCAGCAAATTTGTTTTTATTCTATTATGAATTCAAATATATTATCAATAAGAACATTAAATTAAATATTTTTAGATACATCGACGACATTCTGGTTTTCAACAAAAATATGGAGGAAGAATTTCATATTGTCTATCCTCAGACACTCCAACTGAATAAAGCAAATGAAAATACTCAGTTTGCCAACTTTCTGGACATTTCCATCAAAATTTTTGAACAGAACATCTTTCTCGATATTTACGATAAAAGAAACAGTTTTAATTTTTTCACACAAAATATACCACACTTTTACAGCAATTTGCATAAAAAAGTTTTCATTAATATTATTTTAGGACAAATTTCGAGATTTCATAAAATTTGCAACAACAAAAATGATTATGAAAAGCAGATTTTTAAATTTGCTGCTACATTATTTTATTACAACAATTATCCGATAGATTTTATTTTACATTATGCTAATGTTTTCAAGAATTCCATGTGACAGGCAGAGAGTATATAGTTTCTTCCCCAAGTACTGCATATTGGCAACAAACCGTGCTCCCAGCTTTTATGATAGGCTGCACCTAAACTCTACTGCTGAGCGGTGTTGACTGGAAGTGAGCAGACACGGAGTGTTAGAGTGGAACGGAAAAGGACTGCCTCTTGGACAATGGAATTGAATTATTTTGGGTATGTGCACGTTTTTTTGCTTTCCAGGTAAGGGCAGGGTGCATTGGATTGTAATTTGTCAGCATTTTAAATTCAAATTCAGTACAAACATTACAAAATAAATTAGTGGCATAAATTTTATACTTTTAAAGTTCTTAATCTTTCAAAGATTAAAAAGCAAAAGCTAATCAAGTTTATTAATCACTGCTGACTTATTTCAAACAAACACTCATGAAACCTGCAAAGCTAAATCTAAAAAATCTATATGCTGCTCCTGCCCTCTGAAGATTAAGCAGCGCATTACCCATGTTGATGTTTTACATGTTAGTTTTAAATTTCAAGTAGTTTTAAATGTTTTTCCTGATGTTTCTCATTGTTGTTCTATTTATTTCTGTTACTCCAATTTATGCACAGTTACTCTTCATGAGCTATTATTGTCTCTTTTTGATATATATATATATATATAAATAAAAAAAAGTACCAGATCCAACATCAAGAGGTCCATTGGAAGACAAGACATCTTTAACTTCTTGTTGAAATTCTTTGCCTCCAGCTTTTTCTAAAGCTTGTCCTAAAATAAAATTAGATTAAAAATAAATGGATGAAGAACACTTTGTAAAAAGTATCACAATAACGTCAGAAAAGGAAAATAATATCCTCACAATAGTGGTTAGTTACCCAAACCATCCACTAAAGTTCAAAACAGGGCTCGTAGTAGACTTTTTCAAAATTTTAGGGGAATTTTAGGAACATTTTGACAAAATTTTAGGAAAATTTTAGGGGTAATTTACGATTTTATTTGACTATAAATAAGTCCCTAACAGTAGTACCCGACAAACCAAACTGAAAATGCATTTTATTTATTACAGCATAAATTACAACCTTCAAATACCTCCGATACAAAAAAAAGTCAAAACAAAAAAGAAATAATGCTTCAATGCGAAATAACATGTTCATAATTTTCACTTTCAAAGATAACACATCTGAATTTTTCCCGTTGATCAGCTTCTACAGATATTAATTCTGTTCAACAATTACTTGCATAATGTTTTAACTACAACAGCTTACTACAGCTGTTTTTAAATGCTATTTCACTAGACCCAGAGATAATATTCATTCTTTAAACTCATTAATATTTTTGCTATTTCCACAAATCTGTAAATTTACAGTTTTTTCCGTTTTTTCCAATAAATTTGTTTTTAAGTGCTTTCTTTATCATTTTTTTATCTAGTAAAACAGTGCCCAGGAAACAGTTTGTGAAGTTAATCCGTTTGGCCTGTTATATTCAATCTTACGAATCGAAAACCATCTTGCATCATGAAACAATTTTTAGTAATTTTCTCTCTCTCTCTCTCCCCCCCCCCCCACTATGTTTTTGAATGTAATGTAAGAAACTAAAAACAATTGATTTTCCATTGCCGGACAACTTTAGAAAATCTTAATGATATATGCAGAAAATTTTACCCATTAAGTAATGCCAAAACTTTATAAATTCTATTAGCTGCGCGCTTAATGCACTTCGATTTCAAAAATTTTAGATTATCAAAAAACAACCTGCTTGTTAATATTTTTCTTCAGTTTTTTAATCACCAGAAAAGTTTCCTTTGGATCAAGTTTTTTAAATTCACAACAATCCTTTGTTTTGAAACCAATAGCGTAATATCTATGTATTGTCAAAACCATTTGTTTGCTTTTCAACTCTGCCCCCCTTTCCCCCTAAGAGTTGTGATATTTGAAGTAACATAAACATTTCTGTATATCAAATGAAGCTGAGGCTACAATTTTATATATGCTACCTTACAATCCCAATAACTAAGACTTGATAAGTTAATGAATTTTTAAAAGCATAAAAAGTATGCAAATGGTGAAGAAAAAACTGTTAAGCAAAAATCTTAAACTGTAGGAATAATAAATAATTATAATTGACATAATAACCCTAGTTTTGAATAGAAAATGAAAGTAAGGAAAAGGAATCATTGGCTTAGTACAACTCATACTTTTATAACAGTTGCCTAAGTTTACTAGATCTGTTGGATTTTCTGATTCCTGAATTCTATTGCTATCTAAACATCCTTATCAACATTTTAAATCTATTTAATTTTTCAAAATATTTTTTAAACCAAAAACAAAGTTTGATAAAAACTAATGCTACTTTTTAAGAATGTTCATGGTTTGAACTGATTCAGATGCAACAGGATTGACATTTTTGAATGGGTTGACATGAAATGACGCGCTTACATCTAATAGCCTAATCTATAAACAAAATAAAACTAAACTAAGTTCAGACTAATGGTAAGAATAAAATTAACGATATCCAAGCAGTGAAATTACATAGTAAACTAAAATGAACAAGTGTTATAGAAGCGGATGCAAACAGATTGCAAAATTCGCAATTAATCGAGCTTAGGCGCACAAAAACAGCTCAAAGTTGAAAAATTTCACAGCAGGTTATGTTTCATTCAGGTAGAGTGATGAAACAGCTGTTTTAAAAATTAAATAGTTCGTTTTTAAGTGGAAGAATTTTAAGCTTGACCTGAGATGAAAAATAGTGTGAAGAATGCATTTTTAGCAAAATGTCTATTTATCACATTAAATATCTAGGAAAAAGTTCACTTTTGGCTACAAAATACTTTCAGAAAGGTATTTCAAGTTCGCCTAAAGACCTCCTGTAAATTTTCTAATTTTTAAGGAATGCCACGAAATTTTAGTACAATTTTAGGAATTTTAGGAGGTCTGAAATATTTTAGGAAATTTAGGGGGAATGCGAGCCCTGTTAAAATTCTCAGTTTATTAAACCTTTCCTTAACCAAGGCATAATTTTTCAAACACTTAAATTAGAATTTCTTCCAGCTAGCGCACTTACAGTATCAGGACTTGTGATCCAGGTTTTCATTTTCACGTCCATTTTGCGTAAAAAAGGTGAACTTTTTCTTTCAGGGACGGACGGACTATATTTTGGGAGGTTCCTTAATATATTTTTGCAAAAACATGCTTAGCTATCACAAATCTTATCTAAAATTCCTTTGGCCTGAAGGACTTCCAAGGCTAGTACTCAATTTTTGAAAGAGAAAAATGAGATTTTGAAGGTCTTATTTTTGTCATGTTAAAATTGAAATTTTCTTATCTTTGGTTTATACGTGAGAACTTAATTTTCACTTTTACTTTGTTTTCAAGCATTTATAATAATGCTTAGACAAAGTATATTTTGCATATACTGTGCAGTAGTTTGAAAAAAAAAAAAAACTTGGGGAGAAGCACTTTCTTATACGTAAGATGTCATGAACGACATTTTTTTGCTCAGCTAAAAAGGCTCAGTTTAGATCCCTTATTTAAAAGCTAGCTCAACGAGCAGAAATAGCACTGTACATGGGTGGCTTCTCAGTATGGGACGGGTGGGCCGGGCCCACCCAGAAAAATTGAAAGAAAAAAACCGAGCCCACTAAGAAAAATTGAAAGAAAAAAAATACACAATTAAAATATATTTTTTTGCATTTCAGTTTAAAAAAAAAACATAGTGCACAACACATATTTTAAACCTTTAGCACCCCCCTGCCCCTGCTCATCGCTAATACAACACAAGAAAGTTCAAAATCCGTCAATTTTAGCACTTCGCACAGCTTTGAGAACGAAATTCAAGCTCCGTGGGCCAACAAGCACTGGCCCTCGGTAGAGGCACTCTAGCCCTCGACACACCTCCACTTTTAGCCAATCGCAATCGCTGGATTAAGAAGAGTGGTGAGTGATATCCCCCCTTGTAATATCTGCCAAGAGGGCACTTTTCAATCTGTCCCAAAATTTCCCTTTGTCCCCAACCGAAGCGGTGATGAGGTAAGAAGAGGGAAATGTCTCCACGCTGTACAGAAGTAGACAATCTCTGGCCCCTGTGTTAGGGAAAAAACTAACTTCTTTTCATTCCGCGCACTTCATTTTTTTCCTTTTTTGATTATTTTTTATTACATTTAAACTTTTTCTTTGTCTTTCTTTTTTCATTTTCAACACTTATTACTAACAGGCATAAAGATTGCCAGTTTCATACCCCTCTCACCTATTTGTAATACAATGTATGCATATTTTATTTATTTACTAGCTGCCTGGCCAGACTCTGCCCGGTATACCTTGAAAACAAAATTTATGTCAAGGAACGCGTGTCTATAAAAGTCCCGATTAGATTTCAGTCAACATTTTGCGCAGTACGAAAAATGAATCAATCGCTAAAAAAGTTTTAAATCTCCGCTACAAGTTGTTATCAATCCTCGCTTTTTGTTATCAATAATTTATATCACGCTATTTAATTTCTTTCATGATCGTGCAAACGATATGAATAAATCCAATTTAAAATTGATCTTACTAACTTAAAAACGGCAGTATCTTTTTTTCTGGATGAAGTTAGCGGTTCGGAGTTTTCAAAACCTTCAGAAGAAAATCCCCCTAAAGGATATTTTTCGCAGGCTTTAAAATAAGACCAAAATCGAGAAGATCCGATAATTATTTTGGGTAGAAAGAGCAATTTTGAGTCGTTAAATTGAAATTCGAATGGATCGGTACTTTTTTGGCATTCGAACGACCCTTCTCGGGTGCCCAAGTACGGCCAATTTTAGTACTGCTAAATTTAGTCCAGATCAGGGGCGTAGGAACCGGGGGAGCTCGGGCTCACCCTGGAATAATTCAGACCGGCTCAGCTCCCCCGGAAAAATTCCCTTACTAAAACGTTCATTTTGTAGTACATTTTTGGTGAAGAACTAAAGAAAAATCATTTGGGAAGCTTGTTTGGAGGATGAAAAATCAGCAGTATCTAATTAACTTTTACTGCTTAAAGTGCACAATTTGTGATGTTTTTCTTAAATACCAATTTCAATCCGTATTTATTAATATTACCTGGAATTAAACAATTGTTATCTCTTTTAAAGTTGCATTGGACGAGAAATTAAAGACAAGATAATTATTTTCCATTTTGGTAGAAGTGCATTTTTTAAAAACATTTTTCTAAAATTAAAGAGTTTCAGTAACGTATTTATGATTTACACGTCCAAGAATTTGTAGAGGAGAGTCCCAAACGTTCCTTGTTCTCAAAATCATCAAAAATCGTCTGAAAGTGCATTTTTAAGGTTACAGTTTTGAAAAATTAACAAAGATGATTTCACTATCCCAGTTCCTGCCCCTGATGAAACCAAGCATGGCCTAAAATTTGCTTTAAAGACTAAAATTACTCAAATTTGATTAAAAAAAGTTCTAGCCTCTAAAGTCAGCAAAAATCATAGAAAATCATTTTTAAAAGGAACCACTAGGGAATTTTTCCGGGAAAAAAGTTCGAGACTGCCTATTTCTGAGCAAAGCATCTAAAACTAGTTGCATATAAATTTCGTAAAAGTGTAATTAAACTTGTCATCTTCCGGCAAAATAGTAATGTTTTTAAATTACTTTTATTCACAAAATTTTTCTATCTAAACATTTATGACTTTATAAAATTGAGCTTGAGTGTAAAGGGTGATTAAGTGTGTCTTGCTCCCCCCCCCCCCCCAGAAAGCGCCAAACTCTGAAGCTGTACCGGGCTCCCCCTGTTTTTGCAAAGTTCCTACGCTACTGGTTCAGATTCGACGTAAACTGTGGATTTGTATGGGGAACATACATACATACACTCACGCATATATTCTGTTTTATGCATATGGATTTATTATTTATTATAGTTTATGGATTTGCGTTTTGAAACTAGAGACTCTTATTTTCCAAATTTTTCTGTGAAGATTTTATTTTTGACTTGTGAAGCGTTTGCCATTTTCTTGGTATTACTTTGAATTTTATCTCATTTGTCACAATGCTGTGCTAATATATTAAAAAGGGTTGTAAGTATTGTACGGGCTCTATGAACTTTATCATCCTGCCGGGTGTCACATTATAAATGCTCGGAGAAAAGATAAGTATTCTAAAGCTCTAAATTTATAGCCGTATCATAATTACATTTATATCCAGGACCAAGGATGTCCAAAAAAGGACTCTCCCTTTACAATATCAATGAAATAGATAAATATTATTTTACGTCGCTCAGCATTAGTTTCTTAAATATTGTTTCCTCCATTTTATCTGTGTAAGCATTATACTGGGAAAACGTAAAATCGCGGGCCCACCCACTAAAATTAAGGCACGAGACGCCACTGGCACTGCATTATTTTTACAATAACAAAACCAGTATTTCTGGGCGCTGCGTTCCTCCCTCCAGCTTGCAAATGCATTTACGACCCATATTTGGTAATTTTAAAGATGACATAGGGTTCCAAAACCAGAGCTTCCAATACCGAAATTTTACGTGATCCTGAATGATGCAAGGGGAAGTCCAGTTGTTTTTTCTCAGAAATTTTATCGAATTGAAGCTCCCAAAATGTAATAAAATGTAATTGTAGATCATCTTTGATGTTATCAAGGGAAGGAATGGGATCCGAAAAATTCCCCATAGTTTTTTACAAAGCATTAAAAATAAGTTAATGTTTAGTAATTATTGAAATCAATTCAGTGTGATTCATACCAACGTCACTGTTCATATGTAATGTTGAGTTTGTAGGATGAAGTACAGCATCAGATGAAACACTTGTAATATCACCTTGTGTCACGATCAGCTACAAAATAAGAACAATGTAAGAACATTTTTAGATTTAAATCGAATTACAATGCAATAGTGAGATAAATATATTGAATAGAAATAAAATATCATTTTTTACATTTTAAATAGCTAACAAGAACTGGTATTAAACTAAAAATTAAAAACTACCAATACTGATTGCTGACCTCATATTAAGATGAACGTACCTCAGAACACAGATAAAATCTAAATACATTCAAATTGTTTATAGGTGACATGGGAAATATGGAAAAAGAAATAAATCGCAAATATTAAAATTTACTAGTTACAAAAGTAGAAACAAGGGGCATTTGAAAATCCTTTAAAAAGCTTTTCTTGAGTGCTAAACTGAATTGCAACGTTGACAAGGCATCCGGTTAGTGTTCGAGAATCCTTGAAAATGCATGAAATTATCCACGGGTTATGAGCCCAGAAAACTTACTAAGTTAGAACCAGTCAGCAGCTAAAGTCAAACATAATTCCTCGAGTAAAAGAGGTGAGAAATTTATGAACAAAATTGATGCGCAACAGGCCAAAGCTAGTATATATAATAAAGTCATACTTCAGAAAGGATTTTTTTTTGACATTATATAAGTTTACTAATCATTACAAAATAATTTAACAACTAAAATCATACTATCAAAATAAGACATTTAGTAAGATAAACAACAAAAAATTTAATTAGTTTAATTTAAAATAACTTCTTAGTTTCAAAATACTTGAAACATATATATTTTCAAAATCCATGTAGTTTTTATGGTAGAAAGTGGGAAAAATCCATCTAAATTTACAGGGTTGATGAGTAGCTGAGCTTTTAGATTTAATTAGGAAAGGATAAGAATACATGTAATTTTTGGCTTTTTTGAGAGGATGATATCATTAAATTGTTAAATGAAATTTGACATAAGCAAAATTGCACAGAAAAACTAGATGTGCTACATTATTAAATTCTAACATACTAACGATAGCTATTATTTTTAATAGCTATCGTTAACTATCGAATAACTATTATTTTTAACTTAAATTTGTTTAATATGTGGGCAGATAAGTACCTTCTGGCCAAGGAAAAGCTTTTTTTCAGATAGCATGGTGACAGCACCACCCTGGCCTAATGAGTTGAGAACATCTTTAGACTGTAAAAATGAATAGAAACAAATGATCAGATACCAACAATAAGAAATATATAGAATATTTTGATAGACATTTTTAGCAAAGATAGATAAATAAAATTTACAATTCTACTGAAATAAAGAATAATATAATAACACCATCAATAAAATAACACCATCAACAGTGGATGAGCAGTTTTGGTTTAAGTCAATTAACTACTTGAGGCTAGCGAAAATTCCTTTTTGAATGAAATTGGTTAGTACTAGTTTGAACTGGCCAAAAGTACCCTCCAACTCAAAATAATTAAAAACTACTTGGGCGTCAATTGTTACAAAATGCTATTCATTCAGGGATGCCAAACTTATTTGGGAGCTATGTGTAGTCAGAAGGAAAAAAAAGTGTAGTTTCCAGTGTTTAAGTGTAGTCTAGAGCGGTTCAAAAATCCCCCCATCCCCAACCATTATAGGCCGATATGCTTAAATCTGTTCTTTACACAAAACAATTTCAAAACAAATCTCAATTTCAAACAAATTCTTTACATTTAAAAATCGCAGGAAAATTATGTTTCATTTTTAAAAATTATTAATAGATAATGTTGATTATACTATTCTGCAGTCTGAGTTTTTTTTAAAAACAAGTCAAACTGAAGATTTGTCAAATGACAGCAAATTAACAGAAAAGTTATCAAACAAATTTCCAAAAGAAATTTTTAATCCAAATTCAGACCTTCATTCTCTTATTTAATTTAGTAATACAACAGGATTAAATAAAGAAAAAAAAAAGTGAAATATTTTATCTATGAAGATTGTTTTAATAACAATGTAAGGTTGCCCGTTTTGCTTAAGCTGCTAGTTCATCAGGAAATTTCTCCAAATAACATGATTCGTTGTTATGAATCATACTCAATTTTTAATTCATTAAGCATTCCGAGTTTCAGTGCAAAGTTCATTCAAAGTATTCAAAGAACAGCATCCAAGTTCACTAGCCAATCAGGATGAAGAAGACTGCGCCGGCTGCGCAGTTATTCAACTTATCTTCTTTCTATCCTGAGAGAAACAGCTCCGGTGACGTCATCGCTCCAATTACGTCATCGATGCGCTCAGGAGTGGATGACTTGTGTAGCAGCGCTTGTTTGGTATTCGTTTTAAACGGAAGATGCCATGCGAAATGATACTAGAATCGACTCAAAAAAGCATCATCTGGGCCTACCAATGAAAGGACATTCAATATACAAGGAACAAAAAAAAAAAAAAAAAAATTAGTTTGTATGATTATTCAACGAATACGTAGAATTTGCTTCACCTTGTGTAGTGCGTAGAAAGCTAGATGAATACGTAGTTACTACGCTAAATGGCTAAATGCGTAGTAGTTGGCAGCCCTGTTGATTTATAGAGACAGTAAATCAGTTTAACAAGTGACTTGCTGCAAGTCATCAACTTATTAAAAGCTCAATCCATGTTTAGTATAATAAAAAAAAGCTTGTAATAATGATGCAGAGTTCCCAACCTAGTTCTAGTACCTTCAGAAGAAATGATTTAAATTATGAAAAGTTTGACATATTCAGAACAAACACCAAAAATTGAAAAAGTTATAGTATACTACTTTTTTTAAAAGATTGATTTGATGCGGAATAGCCTAAAAATGATTTACAAAGCATTGTTTTTTCCAGTAGAAGTGATGTACAGTTCCATTACAAGTGATGCGCAGTGAAAACGCAACCACTCTTGGTTACCAGACTCCCGGCATGCTGCTCAGAAGAGCAGAGGGAAAGATATATTAAAGAACCAGACGTCTTAAAATGGTTGCTTTTTCAACATTGCTAGCTCTTGGACTATTAGGAAATTTGCAAAGAGATATTAGTTAGTCTTAGTTAGAGATGAGTTCGGGCTCACTTTTGAAGGCCCGAGTCCGCCCGAGTCCGAGAATTTTTAATCCGAGCCCGCCCGAGCCCGAGTGATATTGTCTTGTTTTGAGCCCGACCCGACCCGAGCCCGAGTGTATCAAACATCAATATATATTTTTAATTTCCACTTTGGATGCACTGCCATATGGTATATCGTAATAGCAATCGCAAATATATTATAAGTGGGTGCTATCTTTTTGAATTATTATTATTATTATTATTGCTGCCATTAAGAAAAACTGTTCTCACGCTCTTTAAGTACCCCAATATTTTATTTCGTGAACGTTGTATTTGCATAAAAACTGACTTCTTAATATGAGATCGAGCCTGAGTCCGCTCGAGCCCGAAAGCTGCTTGAAGTTAAAGGGCCCGAGTACGTCTCGGGCTCGGACTCGGGCCGAGCCCGGCTCATCTCTAGTCTTAGTAGTCATCTTTTTCCACTAATAAAAAAGTGACGATGAATGTAAGTGTCCACTGGCCACTGGTTGCTAACTCAGCATTTGAATGTTCAGGTTGAGTAAGGAAAAACTTACAACAGAATAGTTACAATTAACTCCAGAATCAAAATCAAAAACAAGTTGTACTATTGCATTGCTAAAATTTAGAATTTTTAAGAGTGTTTCTAGGCATTTAAAACAATGATTAAGAAAATAAATTAAAATCAATTGACTTAAATTACTTTGACACCTTGCATTGGTTTTGCACAATTGAATGAATTACAAAAACAACATGGCAATAAATCTGGATAAAACAGGGTTGCCACAGGAAAAATGTCACAAAAAAGTAGCAAAAGTCGTCTAAAAATACTAAAAAAGTTGCAAAAAAGTTGCCTTCAAAATAAAAAAAAGTTGCAAAAAAAGTAGTCATGAAAAAAAAAAGATTCAAAGAAGCTGAATAGAAACATGTGACAAGCTAAACTGAATCATGAGTAATGCTTTAAAACAAGTTCAGAAAATGGACATATTTTGAACTAATGCATTAGACTAAAGGTACAAATGAGGGAAAAAAAACAAAAGAAGACAATCGAGGTTACTTTCTCTACAAGACTGCTGCCATTCAAAAGAAAAAATAATAATATACTCATATAAATACAGAAAAATTACTACGAAAATCTATGTTTTTGGTTTTTTACAGAAAAATGATTTTATCAAAATAGTTTTCCTTTTGTTCACTAAGCAATTTAATTTATTTTCTTCATCTTCATGCTCTTTTTCGCTATTCCTCAATTTTATATTGCTGAGCTATTCTAATGCATTTAATGTCTTTTGCTTCAACAGCTGATTTTAGCCTCTGGTTTGCCTGTTTAAAAAGTACATCAGCTGATTTTTGCGTTTCCTTTCTCTCTCTATTTACTAGTTTGACTTTTTCTTCTAACTTTTTAACAGATCCCTTCAAACTTGACAGCTTTTGTTTTTCTATTTTTCTTTGTTTCAACTTTTCTTCATTTTCTTTTTCTAATCTCACAATTGTTCTTCCTTCTCTTTCTTCTGGTCTTCAAAGTAGAACTGGTATGATTTACATGCACCATAAGCTAAATTTAAAAGTTCCTTATCAATTTGGAATTGTACAACTAGAATAGTGCTTCAGAGCATCTTATAATAAGCCTGTCATTCAATACACGTTCCGACATCAAAGATTTATTTTCCGATAGAGCTATTCTAGATATTGAAAACCCCCCTCTCTACCTCACTATTAATAAGACTAAATGTGACTAAAAATGAATGTTACTTTCTCTGATGAAAATTATTAAAATTTGGGTGGCTTAGATGGATTATAATTTTATTAACTTGACTAGAGAAAAGATTTGATGAGCATAAGCTTGGCTGCTTTTACCATTAAAATCTGGCTAATTTTTGGGACACTGTTTCCGAAAAGGCTCAAGCACAATTCTTTTTTTTTTCTTTGGGGGGGGGGGGGGGGGCATCCTGATTCAGTTGTTCATCTACTTAGCTGTCGCATGCTGTTTTTGACCCAAGTAGAAGTTTTGTAGGATTAAGGGGCGAATTGCCAGTTTGAGCCGTTTTTGCAATTCCTTCATCTTTAAAAAATATAATTTTTCTTGGCCTTTTTGATCAATAGGGTGGGTCGGTGTAATTTGGGTAATCGGGGGAATTTGGGTATAAATCATATTTTATTGAATAAAATGAAAAATAATAATTTGAGATACCTACAAAAATTCACAGCTATAAACATCCTCCATACCTATGAGAATATGCTGAAAAAATGTTTCCTACACTTTTATTGAAATTGATAAAAAATAAATTAAACTTTTTGAAGATGGCAGTGTAATGCAAACCAACTACTTCCAAATAGTGTTGCGAATGAACATGTGACTCTATGTTTTTCAAATTCAGTTATGTATACATTACATATGTCTAATCTAATTTGTCATTAAATTGAAAAAATTATCACTATTAGTTTTCATGCAATTAATGATTTAAAAACATGGGGTAATTTGGGTATAGCGTTCATTTACCAATCGGAAGGACAAATGATTATTTTAACGGACTACAAAAGTAAAAAATGAAGCTCACTATTGTGCCTAAAGCTATGAGATTCAAAGAGCTTTTAGAGAAACCCGTTAAAGTAAAGAAAAAATCTACAAAAACTATTAAGATGATGAGTCAGTTCGAGAAAACAAAAGTAAAAAGTAAAGATAACCTTTCCCAGCCTTCTACAAACCATGTAGGATCATGGGTTTCAGTAAACTAGAGTGAATGTGGGAAAACTCAAAAAGAATTCGGGGGACATATAGTTGGCAAAGACCCTAAAAGTCCAGAATGATTGCGTTAAATTTTTAAGACAATGTGAAGGTGACGGTCAACGTTACAATTTCTCGGACGAGGATGATGTTTAATGGGTTAAATTGGGACAGCTTTCAGATACATTTCCTGTTCCAGATTATAATGGAAGATCTTTTAAATTTGCTTGAATGTTCTCTCACAAAAAACTACTGCCCATTCCATAATTAATTAGTCATTTTGAGCAATTTTTTGTACATAACCTAGAATTTGTTTTAATTGTAACCTGGATTTTTTTATTTGTAACCTACAATTTGTCTTAATACTCATAAAAATTAGTATTTATACTATCTCATTATTTATATTATACCTACATTCAACATAAGTTTGAAAAAATTTAGTAGGGTAGTTGTTAAAAACCAGGCTTTGCTTTCTAACCATTACTATACCCAAATTCCCCCGTCCACGGGGTAATTTAGGTATAGTGAAACTTAATTAGTCATTAATATACAAATGCATCTATTAACTTGAAATTTGTGAAAAACTATTCTAGAAAGTCACAATGCTAAGATGAAACAAGAAAAAGAAAAATATATATATATAATTTTTTTTACAGGACTGGAAAGCTCAAAGTAGGTCATTTTTATACCCAAATTACCCCGACCCACCCTACACATGTCTGAATTTGCTCTCCACGATGTAAAAAACAGTGTACTATCATACTAGGGCCAATTTAAAAGACGAAAAATTAGCAAAGTGCATTCATTTCCAAATTTCGGCTTCCAAACTTTCTCGTCTTCTTTACACGAGAACTACAGAGATATGGAAGTGTAATTATTCATTTAGCAATCTCTGCACCTTATAGTCAAAGCAAAAAGCCACCTTTCCTCCACCAATCACATTTCAAAGGATATTTGCATAAAATCTGACTTTTGTCTAAACTTTTGCAGCAGTAAAAAAAGCAAAAAAAAAAAATGTTTTTTGTAATTTCCGATTTTTGTTTCGGTTATTTTTTTAAAAACTCCAGACACGTATTTGGGACAATATTGTCTACCCGCAGCAGAAATTTGACAGCATTTCGCTGAATAGTTTTCTTTTTATTCATATATTTGCATTTTGTCTACTCTTTTGTATCACACTGTATAAGGTTTCAGCTTCTGGAAAAGTGTAGATATCAGTAATGTACGAAGTATACAGATCAGTTCCAAACAAAATTGACTTTTGTTTTTGCATCACTTAAGCCGCGCCCAACTTGTTGGTTGGATGCAGTGGATCGGCGCAGCTCATAACGTGTATTTAGGAAAGGTTTTATTCTTGAAAAGGAAATTATTTAAAACCATGGGTGAAAGAAAATCTCCAGGTGTTTCAAAAGAAAGCTTATGTCAGGGGGAAAAAGTCTCCAAAAAAGCAGATTCAGTGAAAAAAAGTAGCTTTTTGGCCTGTTTTTGCATAAAAAAGTAGCTAAAGTCGCCTTGTGTCCAAAAAAGTAGCAAAAAGTAGCATTTAAGTATCCTGTGGCAACCCTGTAAAATCACCTAGTAACTTTTTCCTTGGTGTTAACAACATTAAAACAAAACTGTTTTATGGAAATCGGTAATTACAGTGAGCTGAGTGCACTATGCATTTAAGTATTCGGTTAGAATTTATACAAGGTTTGGTTACGACTAAAAGAAAAAAAAAAAAACTTTTGAGTCTAATTTTATCCACCACTCTTTGTTGGTGTTAAATCATACAGTATTCTAACCAATGAACTGCATGAAGAAATATCAGTTTCCCTCTTTATGCAACAACAACAGAAACGCGCATTTAAAAAAAGTTTATGTGAGTTTTATAAAGCCTAACTATTTTACCTTTCCCTTTCCTTTTCCTTTACTTCTGACGGCAGCAGCAGCAGCAACACTGGCTTTTCTTGATGACTTTTTGGGTGGAGTATATACAGGCTTTGGCTTCTTTGCAGGAGTTACAACAGGTGATGGAGGACCTGAACGTGGAGATGGCATTGTGGCAAATCGACCTTTTTTCTTGGCTAAAAGCTCTGGTTCAATTCTTGGCAATACACCTCCAGAAGCGATGGTTACATTCTTCAGCAGCTAGTTAATTCAGACAAAATAGAACTATAGAGCTTTCCATTGTACATACCACATTTATATTTTCACTTTTAGAAAAACCACGAAAAAAAACTTTTACAAGAATTAGAAAAGCAATATTGTAATAATAGCAAAAGTGAAGTTTATGATGATCCAAGTTGACCTGATTCTTGAGAAAATGTAATGTTTCTGGCATAAATGCAGCAGAAGTCAAAGTGGGTCAATTTAAGGTTTAAATTTGTGTATAGAGTTTAGGATAAATTTTGATTTCTAACATGTGCACAAGTTAGTGTAAACTACAATACAATGTTTCTAAAAGTTGAATTCTGTTCGAAAAAGAAGTCTTAAGGAATTCAGATATCTGAATGTTCTAGTTGTCACTTCTTGATGGAGAAATGATTTATAAATAGCAATAATATACACCAATAATGTGACATAGTCTCAGGACGATGTTACCAGAAACCAGTGTAGACGTATAACGTAGGATGTCTCTACATGCAGAGGTGTACTGCTCCAGCTGTTCAATTGTTTCTAGATTGTGGCAGTACATCTGGTCTTTCAAGTGTGGCACAGAAAGAAGTCACAGGGTTTATGTCTGGTGAATCAGGGAACTGATCCACCCTGCTTCCTGTATGTGTGGAATAACCCAAAAGAATCATTGGATTATCAAAATGTAGTGGAAAGTATTGTAGTTTAGATTTTTACAGACCACAGCGCCACCTGTTTAGCTGTTTTGAAACATGGTAACTAATTTTGAAAATTTGTTCTCCTGAAAATTTAGTATTGTCCTAAGCATATTGCAACAAATGGTGCTTTTTTATCGATGCCCGTTTAGTTTTCATTGATTTTTCAAATATACTAGTTATTTTTGAAACAACCTGTATCAGTAATTAGGAAACAAGCAAGGTTGTTGAACTTTGAAATCGTCAAGCCTTATGAACATACAAGGGTGGATACAAGGGAGGGGCGATGGGGGCCATCGCCCCTCCCTTGTATATACTCAAGTGTACAGTCCATCTTTGATGACGTTAGGGGAAAGGGACGATGTTCTTTTGTGAAATTTAAGTTCCAAAAAAACGAAAATTTTGGAGACCTTCGATGATCAATGGCAAGGGATGTTTTAAATATTCTTCCGGAATTATTACAAAGTGGAAGTTCCTAAAATGCAGATTTTAAAATATCTTTTGTAACAAAAACTAAAGAAATACGTTTGGGGACCTCCTGCCTTCCTCATCTTGGCAAAACATCTGTATTTTAGATGTTTTAAATGAAAATAGTGTGACCCCCCCCCCTCCAAAAAAAGCATATATGTGAATTAAGTACGTATTAAGAGGTAAGTTAAAGAGCCTATCGCCCCCTCCTTGAAGAATTTCTGGATCCGCCCTATAAACATAACGTGTTTAATTGTTCCATTATTTACCACTGTGCAACCAAGTTGATATGCAAGTACTGTCGGCCCCGCTTAAACGAATACTGTCAGTTCCGAGAAATATTATTCAATTAAATGGGGATCTTTTACATTGCGTCAACAGCACGGGAAATATTTGGTTCCAAAATACAGTAGTCCCTCGTTATATCACTCTTTTTTTTTGTCTCCTAAAAAAAAACCTTTAGTTCCAAACCATTTTTGAGAAAATATGTAAGGTGCTCAGAAAAGGTCTCTTTCTCATTTATTTGTCATCAATGAACAAAACAAAGGTTCTTCTATTCTTCTGAATTCGCTGAAAAGACGCAGCAAATTCCCGTCACCCAAACTTGCATACTGCAGAGACAGTTTGGAAACTACTGAACACTTCTTTTGTATTGATACAATGAGTGAAACGCATCTGGTAAGTGTCGGGGTATTCGTTACCAGATTAAGTGCGGACGATAGTATTATAAATATATTAAAAATATAAGATATAATAAATACATTAATAATTGAAACATTTATGTGAATATAATTAGCCAACATTCTAAACAAATATTGATAAAAGCATCTTACCAAATGTAATTCTTCATCATTAGCAACTGCTAACAAAATATGTCGTGGAGTAACTCTTGCTTTTTTGTTGTCCCTTGCAGCATTTCCTGCTAATTCTAAAATTTCAGCTAAAACAAAAAATTGAAAAGTAGAGAAAAACAAAAGTAAAACATGAGTACATTCTATTTAAAATTACAGAGCAGTTGGTTTTCATTTATATTCATGAAACATTCTTCAAAAGCAGTTTTTTTTGATTGCATGAACTTATAAAGCAATAGACAGCTTAATTTGCTTCTCAAGGACGTGAAACTACCAACTTATTGCAATACACTACCAACTCAGTTTATTCTACCTAAGGACTGCAGTTTCATGCTTATTGGCACTTGTCAACCAGGAATAGGAAATAACCGAGCTGGAGGCAGAAAACCTCTTAAAGAAGCAAAGAGAGCCAAAAAACTGGTAGCTAATGTAAAATTTGAACACCAGCAAGAGATCACACAGTGGTACAGTACAACTTGTTAATTTAAGGCATCATCTTTCAAATTTACTATATGTTTTTTTCTTTTAAGCGAAGACACTTTATAACACGTATGATTAGTTTAATGCTGAGAAATTCTTTACAGCAATGTAGTATTTTAAAGGAATGGATAAGTACAGTTAGAATTATTATAATATATGTTTTAATAAATTTATTTTAAGATGCCTTTGGTTATGTTGAAGGAACGACAAGGGTCGAGGCATCACATCTGCTACCGAAAATTTTGAAATATTCTTTTAGTCAATATTTTGTGATATTAAGAGGAGGAAAGTAAGAAAGAGCACTGACCTGCAGAAATTTTCAAATTGAAGTAAAAAATTAATTTTTGATACAGATAAGGGAAAGGGAGAGTTTGAGTTCCTTCAAGAATGCTATTCAAAGTATTTTTACAATTTGAAATTAATTTAGGCTATTTACAGGGCTCCCACCAAGAATGTGATCCAAAAAAAGTGACTAAAAAGTGACCAACCGAAAATAAACTGTTACCACTAAAATACTAAGTACACAATTTTATCACTATTTAAAACTTTTCCTGTAATATTTTGAACATAAATAACATTTAAATTTTAAATTTATTCACAAAATATTATCCACCAAAACTTCAAAATTGTAAGAATTTTATTTTAACTATGAAACATGAACACACAGACTAGTAAACATTTTTTTATTATTCCGTGTCGTCATTTTTTTAGTGATTAAACAAGAAAAGTACATACCACATCCCTTTAGACTAGGGGTGCACAACCTGCGGCCCGCGGGCCAAATGCGGCCCGCCACGTCGCAATGTGCGGCCCGCGAGTGCATTTAACTTCTTGTGTTGAAAAATTGAAAAAAAAAAAAAAAAGAAAATTTTTTTTTAGAAAGTTACTTTTTAACTCAGAGGGGTAAGGGAAAAGTAAAAGAAAGTTTTCCTGATAATATTTTCAACTACAATTTCTAACCAATGGACAGCAGACCCTTATAGCTTACTAAGGACTGATTCAGCAAACTTAATAATTGTTATAGTCACAATCACATGAAAAAGAATTATAGAAAAAATAATAAGTAAAAAAAAACGCTATTTTGAACAATATTACATATATTTTCATATTTCGTTACTCAAGGACTATATTTCCAACTTAAATGTTAAAAATCCAATTTATGTGACTTTTATATGTTGAATGCTTAGCAATTTTGGCATATTTTTATGTGTTTTTCGATGCCACGTTTAAAGTGGCAAATATCAGGGTTTACCTGTACTTTTTCAGCAATCTTTTAGCATCGGCTTTCAGGTTGCGATATTTCTTCTTATTTCCGGAGAAGTGCACTGTACAAATCATATTGAGCAAGAGTACAAACGTATTTTTCAAGATCAATCCGATTTTTTTTCCTAACTACCGTTTTTTTTTTATTTTTTTACTCACTACGTGGAGAATGGTTATTTTTCGATGAAAAAATTAAATTATTGAGAGGTTTTTTTAATGGCGCTCGTAAAAGAGTTGGAGATAGTTGCCTTGCTGACTTCTGAGATATGCAAATCAAGTTTCTAACAGGTGGAACTTTTGGAGTTCTAAAAATCTTTATCTCCGCGATAAACCAAAATGAAAGTAAATGCAAGCATGTTGAGAATATCAACTGTCAAGATTGATAAATAAACTTTAGTCTCAGCCATCCAATTTCTAATTTTGATTTCCGGGCATTTCCCTAAATTTTTAACAGTGTAATTTTTGTAATTTTTGATACCTCTCATTATTACTTTTTTATATTTACTCAACATTTGTTTGATATTTATATGTTCCAACTAATTGTAGTTTTGTTTATGCCCTGTGGCCTAGTTGCTTTTACAGTTTTGCCAAAAGTGCTTTTTGACTCTTATTTTACTAGAATTACATATTGATTTTGTATTGCTGAATAAAATGTTTAATTTCATTAATTTTAGCAAGTGATGAAGTTCAACATTATTAATGCACAAAATCGCAAAAATATTGCATATGTGTAACCCCCCCCCCCCTTTTCAGCCTCTGATGACCAAGCAGCTATCATAAGAAAGGCTGCTTAGCATCAGAAGCTCAAAACATTTTTTTCACTTCAAAAGGTTTACCTTTTTACTCTGAATCATGAATTTGCAATATTTTTCAATTACTTTTTCCCCAGGAAGCCATTTAAGAGTGAAAAGACTCGATATTTCAATAAAAAGTATAAAATTTTCTGATATTTATTAACTTCATCAAAGTACTTGTACATGCTGCCAGGCCCATTATTTTTAAAAGTTTCCGGGGGGGGGGAGGATTTTGTACTAAATGCAAATTGTATGATAAAAATTTTTTTTAAAAACAACAAAAAAAACATGACTATATCTCAAAGCCTGGGGGAGGGCGAGATTAAACTTCATGACCCTCCAAATGATGGACTTGCATGCGGCCCTCCAATAGTGCTCCTGATACGTGTGTGGCCCTTCACTGAAAAAGGTTGTGCACCCCTACTTTAGACTGTTCAAAAATAGAAGAAAAATGCTTGACTATTCTTTCATCAATGAACAAAAATATTTCTACTTTTTGAAAATGAGATTTTTATTATTATCACAACAAGAAAACAGCCACAAGCATACATACCAGGGGTGTCTGACTCAGTGGTCGGAAGTAACGCATTACAAGTAGCGAAACTATTGTAGTAGCTACATTTTTTAGTAGTTTGTAATGTAGCGCACTACTTTTTAAAAAAAGTAGAGTAGTGAGTAGTGCAATACAAAAAAATAGTAGTTTAGCGATTTCCGGAAACTACTTTTAAATTAAAAAAAAAAAAAATTAATTTAAAAAAAGAGAACGAAGGAAACAAAACAAGGTTTAATTGGCTCTGACTGGTGCACATTTTGCACGAGTACAACAGTGACATAAAAATATGAGCTGATCTTTAGGTACATCATTTGGCGAAATACATTCTATCTGAAGCAAATGCACCCACAGCTCGATCATAGCATCCTAAGACTGCAGTTTCGTCCTTATTATGGACTCCTCAGTTAGGCATAGCCAATGATCGAGCTGGAGGCAAATATCCTCTTATTGTAGCTAAGATTGCCAACAAACTGGTAGATAAAGTGAATTTATCTTACCAGCGAGCGTCCGCAAACCATGGTGCGGCTCCATGGTTTGAGCCATTTGGCCGCACCATGGTTTGCGGACGCTCGCTGGTAACATAAATTCACTTTATCTACCAGTTTGTTGGCAATCTTAGCTACAATAAGAGGATCTTTGACTCCAGCTCGATCATTGGCTATTCCTAACTGAGGAGTCCAGAATAAGGACGAAACTTCAGTCTTAGGATGCTATGATCGAGCTGCGGGTGCATTTGCTTCAGTTCTGCTTTAGCCCTGGCTTATGGGCAGTAACTCAATGCATACATTCTATCTGTTTGATATCATTGGTTTATTTGGCATCATAATTTTTCTATTCCTTCAAATAATTTTCATGTTCCTAAATATTCCCTGGCAAGAAAAAAAATGAAGGTTGAATTCTTTCAATTTTTCAACTTTTCAATCCTTTATTGTTTGTGGTGAATATTCCTAAAAATTGTAATAAAATCTAAAAAGCACAAATTTTAGCAAAAAAAGAAAAAAAAAAAAAAAAGGGAACAAAGAAAAGTAACAAATAAATTCAAAGACAATTTCTAGTTCTATTCTATATTCAAATGCGTTAATTAATTTATTGAAACCACTTTTCGAATTTTTTCAGTCAAACCTCAAACGGTGCATGCTTTTTATTTATTTATTTTTTAAAAAATTGCGAAGTAGCGACTACGATTCAACAGTAGTTTGTAGTCGCTACATATAAAAAAAGTAGTTGCAGCTGTAGTTAACTACATTTATAACAAAGTAGTTGTAGTTGGCTACAAAATAAATTTAGTTTTTCCAACCACTGGTCTGACTATACTAACAATTTAGAAAACATTAACTAAAAATGGAATCTATGACAGCAGGTAAAATATTCTGTAGAACACTTGATTACAAAAAAAAAAAAAAAAGAAAAGTATGGAAAATATTCAGATAATAAATGAGAATGTGCCGAACACTTGAAAACAATCAGCCAAATTAATAGTGCATTGCATTTGCAAAGAATATTATAAACATTTCCAAATATAAGTTAACTTAGAATGTTCCCGGATACTAAAAGTAAAATTCAGGAAGCCAATAGTTTTAAATCATAGCTGGTCTTGCAGGATAAACTTCTAAAGTAAAAAAATACTATTTTGCTAATGCATCTATTCCAAAATTCTACTGAGAACAAAATTCTGAAGAGAAACAGGTATGATATAGACGAGATATAAGAATACTATAAAAGAATTACATTTTTCAAAACTGGCTGCAGGTTTACTACAAATAGCTTTGACAATTTAAAATATTTTTCATATTCATGTCAAATCACATATTTTAAAGCGGAGGAGGGGACACCTTTTGACTATAAAATAACTAAATAAAATCAAAAAGTTTCTATAAACTAAGATAGTCCTCAGACAATGAAAAGAAAGCAACAGCCCAATTACATGCATATATATGCATGGTTTTTTTCATACTATGAGCTAAATTCTTAAAAAATATACCGTAAGCATACTTTCAACTAACACATCACTCAAGAGCTGAAAATGCTTTTCGACAATGGAATAGACATTTAAACAAACTATTATTAAACAAAGAACTGATCAGAAAATTAAAAAACATGTA
Source organism: Uloborus plumipes (assembly GCA_038373865.1). NCBI lineage: Eukaryota > Metazoa > Arthropoda > Arachnida > Araneae > Uloboridae > Uloborus > Uloborus plumipes. The sequence continues at coordinate 26,626 of JAXGGA010003844.1, forward strand.
GCTGGAATTCAAGAAAATTTCTACATTGGAAGTTCTAGAAAATACTGGAAAAGTTTCAGAAAACAGTCACCAATGGTACGTAAAATGACAGCAGTTTTACAAAAGCTTAAATTTCATCAGTCTTCGATTTTTTTTTTTGATAAAATGTTGTGATTACAGAAGACTTTCTCTTCTGCAATTTTTGTTCTATTTAAATAATACAAATAAAGCGGACTAATCGGACCAGAACGATAAAAAGCGAAATAATTGGCCCAAAACGATAAAAAAAGCAGACTTTGGCGGGAAAAGCGAAACATTTGGACAGGTGAATGAAAGAACAGTTGTTTTTTTTTCACTTTCATCATACATAGGGTCATCCAGGGGGAAAAAGAATTTTCTTCCTCTAATAGCCCTTGTACGGTATCGGTACTGAGTGACGATTTTGATGGTCGAAAGAAAAGTTCAAAGGATATTTGTCACTTGGTCAGATTTTCTAAAAAAAAAGTGACCAAAAAAGTGACAAAATCAACATTTTCCCCAAAAAGGTGACAAAAAGTGACTTTTGCCCTTTGAAAGTGACTTTTGGTGACCAATGAAAAAAAAAGTGACTTTTAGTGAAAAAAGTGACTTGGTGAAAGCCCTGTATTTATGACGATATTAGAGGATCAGGTCTCTTTGGGAACCTTTCTAAAACTGAAGTTTAAAATAGGTAACTTTAGGCTACCTTTGGTAACGGTAAGGGAATGAGGGCTCTAAGAATCTCTCCCAAATATTTTGATACTGAAGGTCATTTATTTGGTTATTATAGAAAAAGAGAAAGAGGGGTTTCTCTCCTGATTTTTTTTTTTTTGTTCAAAGTTATGTTAATTTTATACTGTCTTTGGGAAAGAAGGACTCAGAAGTTTTAACCTTCATCATTAAAGCATAGCTCTTTTTCGAGAGGTCACGGTTTACCCAAACTTCGTCTTGAAACATAACTTCCTCTTCTTCTAAAACCTAAAACTGCTAGCGGATGATAAGAATAGTAATCTGCATTTTAGAATGTTTGGCACAGCCTTTTAAACTAAACATTGAAAACCTTCTTTCATTTATGAAACAATTACTGTTGAAAAATATTTGAATTTTGAATACGTGTTGTACAGAAAAAAGTTAAAAAGCATTTTTCATAACAAAATAAAGTGCTCTTTATCTCTCGAAGCATCCTGCCCCTTTATTTGTCATTAATTCTGGCATATTATTTTTTAACACATGCCAATAAAACACAGTTTAAGCTATTGTTTCGTCCTCCCCGGGCCTTCTATGCCCTCCGTAGACATGAACAATTCAACAGCTTAGTTGAATTTGGTGAGAAAGAAAGTACTTGAAGTGATACATTGTACACTAGACTCACGATTTTATTTGCACATGGTACTGAATAAAGCATAAACTGCTGCAACTATGCATTGTGAATGAAAATCTTGAAAGAGTATCAAACACTTATATACATGCTTTATAAACTTGAAGAAAAAAAATCAACAAAATATGTGCCATAAATTGCATTGATTCTGTAGAAAGCATTTTAAAAGAAACTCTTAAACGACCAGTTTGATTTTCTTTCAGATCTGATTTCAAACTTTTGCCAAAATGCAAATATGCTTCACCTAGCAAAATTTTGGAAAATAATTTTAAGTTTTACAAAAAAAAAAAAAAAAAAGCTAAAAGAAACATAGTAAGCATTTTGTAAACAAACAAAAATGTATCACCAATGCAATCGAGGTAATTCTCACCAGTAAGATATTCGATTACTGCAGCCATATATACCGGTGCTCCAGCACCGATTCGTTGATGATGCGTTCCATTCCTTAAGTAACGATGAAAACGTCCAACTGGAAATAAAACTCCAGCTTTGGTAGATTTAGATGTAGATTTAGTGCGTTTTTTCCCACCGCGAGCAGACATTTTAGCAATCAAAACACGAACACCACCTCACTCAAAGAAGAGAGAACACAATTTTGACATAGCACGGTTGCAAACAATCGAACGATGAATTGAGTATACTGCAAATAAATGAGTATTTATTAGAAGAAATTTAAAAATAAATTGGAACTTCAAGTTCGGAAAGAAGAAAATATCCCTCACTATCAATTCAAGTTGAAAATTGCAACTGATTCCTTTTTGATGAAGTTTTTCATTTGATTTTAAGCACTGCAACTATAACTTGACCAACATTGTTTTGGTTTTTTTGTAAACAGAAACAGACCCCACAGCCGCTAAGTTAAAATATTTTGCGTGAAGCGCAAAGGCACACTAAACAATCATGCCGTACATGCTTGGTACAAATGCAATTAGAAGAACTCTTCAGTATCTTGAGCAGGGGAAGTTAATTTTCAGAAAAAATGTGAAAGTAATGACTGTAAATTACAACGAGCCCATGAACAGGCATACAGAAGAAATGAATCCCTATCATCAAGGAGCGAGGTAAATTTTTGTGTGTGTGTTTTTTTTTTATTTTGAACGTGCTCTGAAATTTTCTTTCTTTTTTTCTTTCTCCTTTTTTACAGAAACATAAAGATATTGTTAAAATCCTGGTAGTAAATTACCCTTTTTTAGAATGAATACAAATATCATAAAAGAATGTTAGTATTAAGCTTTAGGTTTAATTTTCTCTTTGAATGTAGCAGTTTAAAAGCTATCTTTGAGCATTGAAATGTTTATGCAATTGTATGCAAGTTTTTGATCTCGGTTCTTTCTTCATGAAATAGCTGTACTTTTACCAAGCAATCTTTAAAAATGAAGAATATCAGATCGAAATCATTTAAAATAAAGTATGCTGAACTTACTATGAAGCACCCTATTACATACACTGCTCGACATTGAAAATGCAACACCAAGAAGGAGTGGTCAGAAATTGATGAAATTTGGTAAGAAGACAGAGACAAGATGGAACAATAAGTAATATTTATTTCAAAATAAATAAGCAAAATTTAGAGCAAAGACGGCGTTGGCTCAGTAAGAAGTAGGACCACCGCGGACAGCGATGCACGAAGAAACACGTCTAGGCATGGAGTCAATAAGCCTGCGGATGGTGTCCTGAGGGATGACACTCCATTCCCTTTCAACCATTTGCCACAGTTCGTCCTCTGAACGAGGCAGTGGCAGGTTCTGCAAACGGCGTCCAATCACGTCCCACACATGCTCGATTGGTGACAAGTCAGGAGAGTATGGTGGCCAGGAAAGCATCTGTACACCTCGTAGAGCATGTTGGCTGATTCGAGTACTGTGAGGCCGGGCGTTATCCTGTTGAAAAATTGCATTTGGCAGACCCTGAAGGTAGGGGATTGCCACCGACCACAGTACATTATCTACATATCGTTGGGCCGTCATAGTGCCCTGAATACAAACTAGAGGTGATACGGAATTGTATGCAATAGCGCCCCAAACCATTATGCCACGTTGTCGCGCTGTGGGGCGTTCCACAGTTACTGCCGGATTCGATCTTTCTCCACGTCGACGCCACACACGTATGCGATGACTATCGCTGGACAAACAGAAGCGGGATTCACCTGAGAACACTACGGTTTGCCATTCTGCCATCCACGTCGCTCTGGTCCGGCACCATTCCAAACGTTGGAGTCTGTGCTGTGAGGTCAATGGCAGTCTTCTTAGCGGGCGCCGTGATTGCAGGCCACGTGCAACCAGTCGACGGGAAATGGTTCTGGTCGAAAAAGGAATATCCAGGGTACCTTGCACGTGCTGCAGAATCGACGTACAAGTGACTTACGGGTCCGCCACAGCTTGTCGGTGAATCCGTCGATCCAAGCGGTCTGACGTCACTCTGGCTGCGCCTGCACCCCTCAATGTGGCTACATTTCCTCTTTCCAACCATCTCCGACACAGCCGATGCACACAGGGGCGCACCCAGGATTTAACTTAAGGGGGAGCTAATTTCTGACATCAAGCACCCCTACCCCTTTTATATCCAAGGCCATTGGATTAAAATTTTAAAATCACGAAAATACTAAACTTTAATAGATCACCCCCCTTCTTTCTTTTTATTTATTTTTTCCGGAATAATAGTGTAAAGCTTTGCTTTTTTGATTGGAAGCTCTCTTACTTCCTTGTTAAATTTTATGTAAACTTTTTACTCATTTATCAGATTCTGTTTATGTAAGAAAATAAATGGTAAATACTATGAGGATCTTCCAACCTTACTGAAGATGAGGTGATTAATGCACTCACGAGAATAGCGTTATGATACGAATCAAGACCATTACTATTATGAACAAAGACATAAAGTGGCATATTCAAACATACTGATAGGGCGTTCATGGTTTCTCCCCGGAAAAATTTCTGAAAAGTGATTCCAAAAACGCAACAGTTACACAACTTTTGGTCATGTTAGGGAGATTTGAGCCTTGCCGGCCCTCATCTAATATTTTTCAGATGTTGAAATTCCAAAAACGAAATGTATAACTCAGTTAATCTTAGGAAGAATGGGGTTCGACCGCTCTCAACCCAAAATTTTTCAAAATTGATGTCTAAACAACGCAATAGCATCTTTGATGATGTTAGAGACAGGCATAGGGTTCGGTTTTCACCTATGAATATTTTTTATCGAAATTAAAGATTTCAAAACTCAATTTTAAACGAATTTCGGGATCTGTCCTCGAACATTTTTACTTTCTTCTATATCTAATATATAGAAGAAAGTATTGGATTCGTGAAAATTTTCGAATGTCGAATTTTGACGGATTTGCACGTTTTGAGGTGCGCTCTGAGTCCGTTTTGATCATTTTTGGAAAATGTCTGTCTATGTGTGTGTGTGTGAGACCAGTTTTTGTGGCCGCGCTAGAGCAAAAACTACTGCATGAAATCGAACAAATTTTTTTTCACATATGTACCACCATGTGAACTGGTGCACCTGACTTTTTTTCGTGAAAGGGAGATGGAGCAATCGCAGGTGGAGCGTCCAAGGGAGGTGGAGCAATCGCACGTGTTCTGCGCGTGGGTGATTGCTATATCTCAGGAAGTAACCGGCGGAATCAAACGAAAATTAGTCCATAGGTAGACCCTATTAAGTACAGGTGCTGATTCAATTTGTGTGTCAATATCTTAAAAGGGGGTGGAGCAATTGAGCGCTCTTCTTATTTAATGGAACTGCTATATCTCGAGAAGTAGTGAACAAAAATCGAATAAAAATTGGTACTCAAGTAGAAGTTAAAAAGTATAAGAGCTGATTTAATTTTTGGATCAATTGCTTAAAGGGGGGTCGTGCAATTAAAAGTGCTTATTTTTTCATTGCACCTGCTATACCTCGAGAAATATTGCTGCGATTTGAATGAAATTTGGAATAACACTAACCCAATATGGAAGCAAGCATCGATTAAATTTTGGGGCCAATCGCCCCAGGGGGAGGGTGGGGTGATTTTTGGGCTTAGTCAGCAATGCGAAAAATAAATTCATTAAAAAATCGCAAATAAAATGTTTGCAATTAATCTAAACAAGGCTTATGCAATGATTTCCAATTGATTCTGCATTTGCAGTGGTATTACGATAATTGGGAAATTGGAGCTGTCTCCAACTATTCGGGCGAGTATTTAATTTTGTAACCTAAATTCATAAGATAGATAGGTGTAGAAAAAAGTTTCGTGACGGCCACGACAGCTAGTTTGAAATTGAAGTTTTAAAAATGCCATTGTAGACCATCTTTGATGACGTTATGGGAATGGATGAAATGTGAAATTCTCCACGGGATATTTTCCCCGAAACTGAGCTTAGAGAAATGCGGTTCGATTGCTGTCAATGTTAAGAGTTCGGAGGCCTTCCTCAGGAAAGTTATCAAAATTTGAAGTCTTAAAAATGTGGTTATAGTCCATTTATCGGTAAACTTAGCGATAGGATTCATATACTCTGCACCAGCAGCTTTTCGTAATTAAAGTTCCAGAAACAAAATTTAAGACCTTTTATCATTATTATTTGGTGTTAGGAGGGGGCCTTTTTTAATTTTTTGAAATTAAAGTTTTAAAAACAAAACTGTAGGCCATATTCGGTAATGGGGCTCGCTTTTCATCTCCGGAAATTTTTAGAAATTCATGTTCCAAAAACCAATTATTAGACGATATTCAATGAGGACATTCAGACTTTCTCCCGGAATTTTTCAAGACTTGAAGCTTTAAAACTATAATTCCTTTCTAACTTTAACGCCGAAAAAAGGAGAGGAATTAGGTTCAGATACCCCCTTCCTCCCATTTTCTTAGCTACTTTTTTTAAATATTTTTATTCCAAATCAAAATGGAGAAAATAGGAAAATATTTTTCAGTTAGCTATTTTGGTTTTCTGTACTGAAATTTTTAATTTCCTTCCAGTGCCTTCATTGATTAGAAGTACAGAAGTTTTACTTTAGTGTAAGTTTTTTTTTTTTTTTTTTTTTGGACTAATGTGTTTATTTTTTTAAAGATACCCTTCGGTCACTTTTTTCTGTTTTTTTTTTTTTCCTCTCTCTCTTTCATACTTCTTTTTATTTTAATACCATTTTATATTCTTTAAAATTTGTTTTAACTGTTTATCTGTTTTCTTGTTTCTCGAGCATATTTCTCAGAAAATCAGTAACGGGCTTATCATGTCGCAATTGCCCCGTCCTCCTCCCCGACCACAGGGGGCTTTTATGAAATAGATTCAAAAAATGTGCATGAAAAATGTTTTATAGAATTCTGTTTTTGACAGAAAATGAGCTTTAAAAATGTCACTATGACGATCTTTCAAACCTGTAATTCGCCACTGCGAAACATCATGATTTTCCATGACAAATCCTCGAAATTAAAATTATTTTGTTTTTGATGGTGAGACGCTCTGTGATTTGAAGTTCCATGCTTTGCTGAGGTCCCATTCTCGTGCCTCATGTGTCTGTACATTGTACAATGAATGATTTATTTGACAACAATGCCTTGGTTTCTTGGAAATTGTAGACGAGGGTATGTAAGACAAGGATTGTTTTTTCAATTGGGATTCAAAGCGTAGTATACATTGAGTCATTAATGACTTGAATCTTTTCTGACACCGTGGAAAAATTTAAAATGTCGTTGATGCTTAAGACCTTCAAGTCCAGTTTTGTCATAGGGGGAGCTTAAGCCCCCAAAGCCCCCTCCTGGGTGCGCGCCTGGATGCACAGTGCTTGCATCCATGTGGGTATCAGCTGCAATTTGACGTATGGAGCAACCTCCCCTTCTCAGTCTGATCACCATACCCCTTGTAAAGTCGTCTATATGCTGGAAGTGTCTTCGTTGAGGACGGCGTGGCATTTCCTTCTATCACACGTATCCTTCGAGACAAAAACCAAATTTCTCTGATAATTAGTCTGGCAGAAAAACCAACATGAACATAGCCCACTTTTCAGCTTCATTCTCTTATATCTTACTTCACGTGCGTCGGAGAGCTGCGCATTTCATGTCATTTGCATAACTCAGTGACGTGCGTCTACGGTAAAATTTGCATGAATTTCTGACCACTCCTTCTTGGTGTTGCATTTTCAATGTCGATAAGTGTATAATCTAATCAAACAGCTGCTATGAAACTTTCTTTAATCTGTTTTTCAAAAGGAAATGGTCATTTTTTCATACTACTCTTTATTTTTACTTCATTAAGGTTAAATTATATTAGTAAAGCACAAACAAACCGCTAAAGCTGTTATATATTCATATCATTCATCGTAATCGTGTCTCCTGTAACTTGTAACTGTAACCGTACAGAGATCAGTATTGTATACGTGAGCGTAGTTCGAACGGCTTCGGCCGCGTTTGTGTCTTTATGTTAATAAATGTTTCTTAATGTGTCTTGCAAGCCTTGATATAATGTTCACCCCACGCCCATACCTTACAATTCTGGCGACGAGGAAGTGGATCAAGAATCAGCTCGGAAACAGCAGTTCGAACTTAGTGCGTTCTTTGTGAACAAAATCGAAACTAACGCGAAGGCAATTCTACATGTTTTGTAAGTTGTTTTTCGATTAGATCAAGATCAATTGCAAGAAACAAGAGCATTTCAAGTGTTTATTTCGAATATTGACTGCGAATTTGTTTTCATCATGTCAATTATTGGAACTTTGGAACATTTCGACATATCGAAACCTTTGGCGTGGGACTCATACTACGAAAGATTAGAATGTTTTTTCGCAGCGAATTCCATTGAAGAAGATGAACAAAAACGTGCGGTATTTTTGAGTGTATGTGGTCCAGACACATATTCCGTAATTCGTTCACTGGTATCGCCGAGCGTTCCCACGAGCATCAAGTTCCCGGACTTAATAAAAACCGTCAAAGCTCATTTTTCGCCAAAACCATCGGAAATTTTTCAGCGGTATTTGTTTTATCGCAGGAAACAACTAAACGATGAAACTGTTTCTTCATTTGTTTCTGAATTAAGAAGATTGTCAGAACATTGTAATTTTGGAGCATCGTTAGACGTGATGTTAAGAGATAGACTGGTTTGCGGAATTCGAGATGAACATTTACAGCGAAGATTACTAGCTGAAACATCACTGACGTTTTCAGACGCCCTGGAAAAAGCTATAGCAGCAGAATCTGCCAGTAGAAACGTAAAAGAAATACGAAATTCGGATTCGTTGTCCGTGAAACGGATTCAAGCCAAGAGTAACAACTCAACTCAAAAGTGGAATCAGAAACCGAATGCAAACAAAGATCGTGAAAACGGTAAGAAGTGTTCAGGCTGTGGGGGTAATCACCCTAGAACCCAATGTAAATTTAGAGATGCTGAATGCTATGTTTGTAAGAAAAAAGGACATATCGCCAAGGTATGTAGAAATAAATCCAACAATTTTCCAAATAACAAGCAATTTTTCAAGAAAAATATAAATAATAATTCTGCAAATTCGATTGACACTGTTCCTGATGTTGAGTCTTTACAGCTAAAATATTTACATGTAAATAGTGTTAACTGTTCAAAATTGAAAGCTACTGTTCATATTAATAACTCGCCAGTTGTTATGGAAGTAGACTCAGGTGCTAAAGTTACGATCATTGATAACTCTACATTTAAAGGACTTTTTCCCGTTAATCCTCCAAAATTAGAAGATTGTCCTTATACAATTAGAGATTATAACAAGAATTCTGTCAAAATTTTAGGACAGTGCCATGTCAATGTGGAGTATTCGTCTTTCAAGGGTAATCTTCCAATTCTAATTGCCAAAGAGGCTAGAGAGAGCTTGCTAGGGACTAACTGGTTCGAACCACTGGGAATAAAACTTATTGGAGTTCACAGCATCAGTAACTTAACTCTGGACAGTGTAGTGGAAGAATTTCCAGATGTTTTTAAAGATGAATTAGGGACTTATAAAGGTACACCCATATCTCTCAAGTTAGATCCAAATATTCGACCAATCCAGTTAAAAGCTAGAACTGTGCCATATGCATTGAAACAAAAAATCGAAAGGGAATTACAGCGTCTGCAAGAGCAAGGAGCAATTGAGCCAGTAAATTATTCAGAATGGACAACTCCTGTGGTTCCAATCCTAAAATCAAATGGGGAAATACGACTTTGTGGTGACTACAAATGAACCTTAAACAAAGCTTTGGGACAGTACCCATATCCGGTTCCTGCTGTGAGTCAAGTTTTAGCTGAGCTTGCAGGTAGTCGTTATTTCATTAAACTAGATCTTTCTCAAGCTTATTTACAACTTACCGTTGATGAAGATAGTGCTATGGCCCAGACCATTGTTACTCATAAGGGCGCATTTAAATGTAAGCGTTTACAATTTGGGATATCTTCTGCTCCCGGAATTTTTCAACAGTTTATCGAAAGACTGTTATCGGATATTCCTGGTGTGCTGCCGTATTTTGATGATGTGTTAATAAAAGGGTCATCGATGCAAGAACTTGCTGAAAGATTTAGGCAAGTTTTAAAGAAGTTTTCAGAATCTGGCTTAAGACTCAACAAAGAAAAGTGCATCATCGGAGCTTCAAGTATTCAATATTTAGGATTTCATATCGATAAAGATGGAATCAAGCCAACCAAAGAAAAGGTTGATGCAATTCGCAATGCTCCAACTCCCAAGTCCAAGGAAGAACTTCAAGCATTTTTAGGACTTTTAAACTTTTATCATGTTTTTTTGAAGAATAAGGCTGACGTAGCCGAACCCCTTCATCGTCTCTTAGACAAAGATGCTTGCTGGACGTGGACAAATACTCATCAATCTGCATTTGAGAAGGTAAAAGGACTCTTATCAGCGGAAACTCTACTTACTCATTTTGACGAAAAGAAGCCAATCATTTTAACTTGTGACGCATCTCAATTTGGAATCGGATCAGTGCTAAGTCATCAACTACAAGATGGCACGGAAGCTCCAATAGCGTATTATTCACGAACACTGAATAAGACAGAACGCCGATATGCACAAATCGATAAGGAAGCATTGGCTATTATTCAAGGCGTAAAGAAGTTCCATAATTTTTTATTTGGGCAAAAATTTGAAATTCGCACTGATCACAAACCATTACTAGGACTCTTAGCTCCGAACAAGCCTATACCTTCAATGCTTTCGCCAAGAATGCAAAGGTGGTCGATCATGTTAAGTTCATACGACTACAATTTAATATATAAACCAGGAAAGGAAATAACTAATGCTGATGGTCTCAGTCGTCTTCCACAACCAATTTCAGCAAACGAAGAAAATCCTCCAATGGAAATTTTGTTGTTGGAAGCTTTAAAGAAGCCACTCTTGAAATCTGCCGATTTAGCTCGTCTTACAGCCCAAGATCCCATTTTATCCCGAGTTCTCAACTGGGTATGGAGGGGATGGCCTGAAGAAAAACCCGACAAAGAATTTGAACCATTTTACACAAGGAAGCTTGAATTGTCTGTTCACAAAGGTTGCTTGCTATGGGGATCAAGAGTGATAATTCCAAAAAGAGCTCAAGCTGACCTATTGGAAATATTGCATAATACTCATCAGGGTATTGTTAAAACCAAAGCACTCGCTCGAAGCTATGTCTGGTGGCCAGGCATCGACAAAGATGTGGAAAAGATGGTCAACTCATGTGAGATATGTCAACAGACCAGAAATGCACCTCCGAAAACAGTAATTCCTTGGGAAAACACGAAGACTCCATGGACTCGAATCCATATTGACCATGCTGGTCCGTTTCAGAATTCGTTATTCCTTATTGTGGTTGACTCATTTTCGAAGTGGTTAGAGGTTGTGCGGGTTCCTTCCACTGATTCTTCAGCAACAATAAATGCATTGAGGAAGTTATTCGCCACTCATGGTATACCCAATACACTCGTCTCAGATAATGGTCCGTCCTTCACTTCAGAAGCATTCCAAGATTTTTTGGTGAGGAATGGTATTAAATACATTCCTACAGCTCCACATCACCCATCTTCAAATGGACAGGCGGAGCGCATGGTGCAGACAACTAAGAATTCCTTAAAGAGAATTATTTCCGGAAATTGGGAATATAGACTTGCAGCATTCTTAATAGCTCAACACACCATACCAAACTCTACTACAGGTATGTCTCCAGCAGAACTACTGATGAATCGACGATTAAAAACTTGTCTTGACAAATTGCATCCTGACTTATCGGAAGCCATTAACGCAAAACAAGAAAGTGACAGTTTGAATAATCGCACAAAAGTAAGAATGTTTGCTCCTTTAGAGACTGTTTATGCACTAGGATTTCCTCCTCATAAAAAATGGGTTCCTGCTACAATTATTGAAGTTCTAAGTATGACTATGTACCAGGTACAAACAAATGACGGCTTAGTGTGGAGAAGACACGTTGATCAACTGAGAAGCCGGGTTGTTTCCAATACTCGATCAGATATCTCTGATGATTCAGACGAATTCTATCCAGAATTTCCTCAGAGATCACGTTCAGAAACTTCTCAGGACTTTCCTGAAGCATCTGATGATTTAATGCAGTCTTCAGCAGATGATGATGTTCCTGACGCAGTGACTGTAAACAGCCCCGGTCCTAGCCCACAATCTCAGAGGCCTGTAAGGAACAGGCGTCCACCGGAATGGTTAAAGGACTTTAAAACTTAGGGGGGAGGGATGTTATATATTCATATCATTCATCGTAATCGTGTCTCCTGTAACTTGTAACTGTAACCGTACAGAGATCAGTATTGTATACGTGAGCGTAGTTCGAACGGCTTCGGCCGCGTTTGTGTCTTTATGTTAATAAATGTTTCTTAATGTGTCTTGCAAGCCTTGATATAATGTTCACCCCACGCCCATACCTTACAAAAGCTTATATGTATCAATTCTTTTAAATCTAAAATTCTGCTGGCGACAAATAGTACACAAATAAGACTAAATCAATTTAGAGAAATCTGATTCATATAGCACATTCAGTTTCATACTTATAATTGAAGAGCTAGAATTTAAGCAGCAAATTACAACCCCTAAGCCAGGGCTCAGACAAAACTATGTGTAAATTCTGCTTTAGCACTAGCTTAATGATGGCAATTTGCTACGACATACCCAAGCTTTACCTTCAATGTAAGAGTTGAACCATACCATTGCGTCTCTTGCTGGTGTGCTAACTTCATTGTAGCTATCAGTTTATTGGCACTCGTAGCTTCATTATGATGATGTCTGCCTCCAGCTTGGTTAATGCCTAGTCGAGACTGATGAGTCCTAATGAGGACAAAGCTGCAGTTTCTGGATGGCATTGGCATAACCAAGCTGGCAAGGTACTGCATATATAATTAAGTGTGTGATTTTGAATTTGTATAGCTTGTTTACATTTAGTTTGGTTAATTCTGTAAACAATAACAAAAATGATTGTAGTCCTTATAGTAGAAATTTTTGCATGAATTTCTGAATTCATAAAAATTACTTTTTTTTCATGTCAAATGTTTTTTCTTCAGGGACTTTGTTTATTGGAACTTGTGTCAAGTTCAGTACAAAAATCCAGCTGTCCAAGTGATTTTCATGAGAAATATGTTCCCAACACCATTTGTGAGATGTTGGCTTGGTAAAATTATTTTTTTATATCTACATTTAAACAAATAACTGCAGTATTTGATTATTATTTGAAAGTATACGTTTAAATTTTATTTCAATTGTTCATTTTATTTGAATGGCTTCGTATTTTTTTGTTCTAAAAAATATTATTGACACTCAATGCTTGATTTTACATTCAGATATTTGAGCTTTTATCGATGAAATATATAAGTGAATTCAAATAATTAAAATTCCATTATTTTAAATAGCATTTTCTCCAGACAAATAAGAGACAGGGTCCTTCCTGATAAAAGTACATTTTATGCAATTAAAAAATGGGAGAAACACTGTTAACCTTATGGATCCGGGCTGTTCATATAGAAATTTTTCCTTCGACCCAGGTAGTACGACAGTTTAACCACAGATTTATTTTCCATTGAAAAGAGAAGGTATAAACTGTGGGACCAGACGTATGAAACCTTGAAAAAATCCCCCGTTCCAAAGGGTTCGAGTGAAAATTTCAACCCTGTCCTCTAAACTAGACTAGACTTATGGTACAACATGTGTATCGCCCGGTTCCTAAAGGTTAAGATTCCCCTGATCCTCTTGTAAGTAGATTCCTGATTATTTAAGAAATAATTAAATTAGTTTTATAAAAATATAGTTTCAGCTGAAACTGCCTCTTTAAGGACATTCTCTATTTATTTAAAGACTTTTTTACCCTCAAGTGTCCTCAAAACTAAAAAAGAAAAAATCCCAAGTGCAGTAATTTTTTTCTTACAATGATTTCCTTAATTCATTGGACAACAAGTACTAAGATTAAATTGAAAAAAAAAAAAAAAAACTGATCCTGATTGCTGACCTTGTTTTAAGATGAACTTCAGGGGTTGAAACACATTTAAAGTTTATATTCACTTGTCCACACACAGATACGCACGCACAAACACGTGTGAGTGCAGCAACATTGCTTATATAAATCCAGTTTTGATTGGAGTTTTGCCAAATTTGGTAGACAGGTCCTTTGATGCCTAAGAATTCATACAGGGGAATTTTTAGCTCCATGAGAAGACCCCCCTCCCTCGTCTTTTTTTTTTTTTTTTGTTGTAAATTCACTGCTTACATCAGATCTTTGCCAATTTTGATCCTGAGATCTTTCGATCCTCAAGAATTCACATAGGGGATTTTTGCCTCTTGGGAGAGGGCTTGTAGACCCCCTTATAAATAATATTTTCACTATAAAAATCCAGTCGAATCATTTATAATTAGTGTTTATTAGTTTTGTTTGTTCTTTTTTGCTCTTTTTTATTCATTTCTTTTTTGCTAGTGAATTGACAAATTGCTAAAAAGAATTAGCTCTTTTGAGTATTTTGTTGTACATAGATAATTAATCATTTCTCTTTTGAAATTTAAAAAAAATGCTAGTCCTTTAAATATTTAAAAAAAAAAAAAGTCGATTTTAAAAATACATTAACTATAATAAAAATAGTAAACATGCAAATACTCTATAATTTGACCATCCAAACACAAAAATTGAAAGTGAAAATATCTTTCTTCCCTTGAAACTTTTCTAAGAAATTTTGTTTAATGACACATATAGGGTGATTTTATATGGTTCCTTGCACGTTCCTAATAGAAGGACCAAAGGCAAGTGTATTTCAGTTTACTTCAAACATTTTTCTTCATTGTTACTGAACTTGTTTTTGCATTGATGTTTTTAAGTTATTCAATCCATTTACACAAATGAATCCTTTTTACTCATATATTTGCACTTTATTTCCTGAATTTCACACTTTAGGATTTAGTTTTTTTATTGTTCAAATATAAAGAGTCATTATCTTTTACAGGGGTCAATCCAGGATGTTTTACCATTGTCCTGTTTTTGGAATTTTTTGAAAAATAGTTCGTAATTTTGTGAAAAGTAATTCGTAATTTTGTGAAAAATAGTTACGGCGAGAAAAACCTATTCCCGATCGTTCTTTAAACTCGGATTTCGGTGAAGAGTCAGTTTTCGAGTGTGGGATTTTTGTGACAGGTCCATTTTTGAGTTTCTGAATTTTGTGAAGGGTCCTTTTTTGGGTGGCTGAATTTTGTGAAGGGTCCTTTTTTGGGTGGCTGAATTTTGTGAAGGGTCCTTTTTTGGGTGGCTGAATTTTGTGAAGGGTCCTTTAACGGACCTAATTTCTCTCTGGATTGACCCCTGTTTAAGGATGTATAAGGTATTTATTAGGGATGCACCTATAAGCAAATTGGCCAATTACCGATTAATCGTCTAGGCCGATTAATGATAATTTTGATTGTTTTCCTACTACCAATTTTACCATCATTGATTTTTCTCTTTTATACAATTCCAAGTTTAGAAATAATAAGTAATTTATTTCTGAGAGAAGATTTTTTTTTCATTTTCCTAGTTTTCACAAAATAATTTCAATATTTTATCAAATTTCTTAGAACCAATTTTCATATTATTGTCAATAATATTAACACATTGTTATGTTAATTGGACATAAAAATTCAGAAAAAAAGGGGGAAGGGGGAGTCTGTAGTGAGCACTCCAATTTAGGAGTACTTTCAATCCATATTTTTAGTAATTAGTAACAATTTATTCAATACTTATATTCCTTGAAAATTAGAGGTTATCTAAAAGCACTGTGCTAATTAGAAAACTATCGCCACATGAAAAATGTGTAGCAACATTGTCTATGTGTTTGTATATCTATTCAAAGTAGGAGACTTAATTAAAAAAAAACTTTATACCAACTGGGAGGATTATTATTACTGTTAATAAAATTATTCATCATAGTTTCTTAGTGAAGGTAAAGAATAATATTTGAAAAATATATTTTCTGCCAATTAATCGGTTCGATTTCGCCGATTATTAATAATCGGTAAAGTGACCGATTATGGTCGATTAATTGGCACTGCCGATTAATCGGTGCATCCCTAGTATTTATATTATAAAAAGTTATCTTGTAATAAGAATATATTGATTTGTCAGTGTTGTGGGCATATATACAAATGTGGGTACATACAAATCATAATTTTTCAAGTATAAAAAGTTTATCACATTTATACTTCATATTAGGATCCATAATGGTTCCTTGTATTTGAATATATCAAAATTAAAAGCTGAAGTTTAAATTGTCAGGAATAAAGTGCTTATATGTGCATAAAAATTTGTCACACGCATGTAAATGGATTGAACAGTGTTGCACTTTAACCAATATGGTTTAGATTTGGTGCACCTTTTATGGATTAACAGTTGAATATTTTTAATAATTGTTTTTTTTTTTATTTTGACTAGATAATGGTGATGATGTAGTAATGGATGTCTTTGGGAAAACTAATGTGGAAATTTTAGATCAACTAATTAAAGTATTGGGACAGCCTTTAAAGTGAGTATTTATTTGTTTTAGAAAAACAAAGTTTGCTTTTGAACTCTTCCGAGAAAAAAAAAGAGCTCTGTTTTAGAAAATGTAATGAAACCAATAATGAAATTTTGCTTTTTAATTTTTTAGCGATTTTTATTTTCTTTTTTGGGAAAATTGGCTGTAATTGCTATTTGGATCTTTTTGGTGTCATATATTGCATTTAAAACTTTTTGTGATGCACATCAGCTAGTTTGAAATAAAGCTTTTATGAGGAACATGCATTTTTTATTTTACAGAATACAAATTGGATTTTTTAAAACAGGATGGAGGTTTTGTTAGGTAAAAGTAGTAAATTAACATATTTTTGACTTTGGTGTACAATATGTGTGCATAATACTTTTTTTTTCTTCAATGCCTTGAAATATTGGTATCTGGTGTATTTGACATAAAAAATGCTTAGAAATCTTTTGTGCTGGAGCTGGAACAAAACTCCTACAGAAAACATAAATTGTATGAGGTTATTTGTCTTTTTATTTAACTTGTGTTTTATTTATTATTACTTTCCTAAAATTTACCTTGTCGTAAGCATACAGTATAGTCCTTCGTCGGTGGACAAAGCTTATTACATAGTGTCAAAAACAAAAATAAGTAAATGTAACCAATAGTAATTACAACATTAAAAAAAAAAAATAAGTTAACAAATAAATGTAAAGGCTGAACCTAAGCAAGCATAGATTTGTGAATTGTAGGCTATAAAAACTTCATGAATTATCTAAATTTTTGAGGCTTTCTTTCAGTTTAGTTAGTAGTTTAAAAGCCTTTTTAATTGCTCCTCCCTAATTTTTTAGTGTACTTGCTTATGACATAAAATTGGTTACTTGTGTTTTTGCTATGATTTATTGTTATTAAATGTGTTCAGCCTTTTTATTTGTGGAAAAAAATCTAGCATAGCTACAAACTATCTAATAATTCTTAAAGCCTAGAGTCGTATGTACTAATCCAAAGGGGTCATTCAATTGGACATAATATCCACATTTTTGCGAAATATTTTTATTTGAATTAAAAAAAATTAGCTCAATTTTGTTAAACTATAAGATATTTGATGTACCTCTTTGAGCTTCTTTTTTAATCATTTTGTTATTTATTAAATCCTTATCAGGGCTAAGAGTGAAGAAAAGAAAGATATCCTGGATGCTCAGGGAAAAATAGCTGAATTTGGAAGTGGTCGTAAAAGGCACTGCATGTGCGAAATACCAGGTCAAGTTCCTTGTCCTGCAATTGTTCCTTTACCGAAAACGATGACTGGAAAGTATAGGAAAGAAAACAACATATATCCACCGAAAGGTTTTCATTGTCTATAAATTATTTTACATGTATGTCTAGTAATAAAGTTATATACATAAAATTCAGTTAAGTGTTGGTTTTATTTTCTTTCTTGAACATGTATAAAAGTTTCACTAAATGACATGTAATATGCAGGTATGAGAACATTCATTTATCTCTTTCCAAAGTGCTTTTTAACATTCTCTCATAGGCAATGTTATTATATACAGAGTAAATTTTACCTAATCTGACAAATAAAAGAAAATGGCAGAATGGTCTAACTGGGGTATGAAACCACCCTGACCTAGTCCAATCTGTTTTCGAGTAATGATATTTAAAATCAAAATGAGTAAAAAAAAAAAAATCGATAAAAGACCTATTTTTCAGGCTCTTAAATCAACTTCACTGCAATATGTAATTGCTGATTTCCAGCAAATAAAATCCATCTACATTTTTATTATTTTAAATCCTGTTGTATTCAATTTACTGTATCAAACTAGAGGATCAAACTTTCATTGTTTTAGTATGAGAAAAACGTGCATGACTGAGTTTATATTTATCTACATTATTGCAAATAAATGAACTGAAAAAGTTTCCTGGATCCTCTTAATTCAATGGCACCCTAAATATGATAAAAGAATTCAGTAAAAATAGATTGTTTTGTTTCTCCTGATTCATAGCTAACTATTTGTAAAATGGAGAAATACGTAAAAGATGTTCGAACGATTATATAGTTGCGTATCTGTACCTCGGAACAGAAACAACAAGTGATAAAAATATGGACTTGGAAAACCGGTCTAAAATTTGTTGATTTTTTTTTCAGCTCTTATTTTCACACCCCAACCAGGTGAAGATTTGAACACCCCCAAGAACCACCCCCATCGTGTCTCTCATGCTACATATAATTTTATGTTATTTTAATTGTACTTGAATTACAAGTGACACAAGTTGTTTTAGCTCAAAATAAAAATACTGATGGTTGAAAAACAAAGACTTAGACTTGGGCAATGTGATTATTATGACTCAATACTAGGGCGCTGATTCCCATTTGATTGTTATTGTACCGAAAAATTTGCTATTTCTTCGACAAATTTCTATCAAACGAAATTTGGTTGAAATCTGACTCTTTGTTGCAGCTTCAAGGTACAGATTTATAACCAAAAACACTACCTGGTTGTACGTTTACATATGCTCAGAGTATAAGTGACCTACATATTATCAGACAACGCTATTATGACGATTCTAACATCACCGCTGTAGCTTAAAATATATTTTATACTTTGAAAATAAAATAGCATTAGAACGTTTTCAAATTTCTGAAAGTCTTCAGATTCGATTGTATTCTCTGAGTGATCACAAAATTCTATAACTTATAATTGATGCTTAATAAACAGCAATTCTGTAGTCTAATATATACGATTGTTAAGACGATCAACTCGTTCGAACGTAATTTAATTATATATTCAATAAAGTCATTCAAAAAAAAAAATTAGAGCGTGTTACTAAGAAAAATGAAAAAATTCTTGACTTACACACACAGTGGAGGCGGGAAGACCTGAGTTGCGCACCTCGGGGGGAGAAAAGGGCTTCCCCGGACCAAGACTGGTGAAGCAGAAAATTAGTCTCCCCCCGGCCGAGCTCAAATCTGCGTGAATGATTTTGTAACCTCTTCCCTGTTTGGCGAAGATTTCTTGACCCAATAGCTTGGACAGTGAAAAAGTCGCCAATATATCGCGGATTTACTCAACAAAAATACAATATTTTGAAACTTATTTAATTTTGCAGCTTTAATAGAAATAAATATATATGCAGATATTTAAATATATATGTGTATATATTTTTTTATCTGCATATACAATATGTATATATTATATTTAAGTACATATGTATATATTTATTTATTTATAAATTTCTCATAAATATAAATACTTCGGCGAGATGAAGGGAAAGATTATATAGGGAAGTACGAAGGTGTTACGTTTTTCGTATTTTTAAATCTGAAAAGAGATAACAGGCTTAAATCTAAAATTAAATTTATTTGCATACTTTTTGAATTGCAGGAAATACACAAAAATTTAATGATTTTTTTCTTTTGTGAGGGAGGAACGATTTTTGATCAGATAGAATGTTCAGATTTCCTAAAGTATAAAGTGATAGTCTCTTTCTATAAATATCGTTTAACTAGAAATATTCAAAACGTAATAATACATCATACATCTGTTACAATAACTGTGCCTCGTCTATCTTAAGAATTATTTTAAAAATAGATTCTAATGGTTCGCAGACAAAATAAAATCTAATAACAATAATCACGCTATAAGACAATTCTCTGAAGAAAAATGCATGTATTATATCTGGTATTGTCATTTCCATGCACAATGGCAATTATGTAACATAATTGAAGGGGCAAATGGATAAAGGTGATATATGACATTTGAATTTCGCCGATTTACACAAATTCAATTAGTGTGTGTTCAATTGTGTTAACTTACAAACTCAATTGAAGGGGCAAGTGAATAAAAGTGATATGTGACAATCTTTTAAATTTCTAGAAAAAGCTTTCAAAAAAAAAAAAATCCCTTATTACCTTTATTCATGGTAAAAATTAAGTTTTTCTAAAATTGTTACCTATCACCTTTATCCACTTGCCCCTTCAATTTTATACTTGAATCTATCACTATTTCTATAAGTAAGTTCTATAATTCATCATACATTACAAACATATATTACACATATGTAAAAGTTAGCTTCTATAAAAATCAAAAACATAAATCTACGTATGTTTATTCTCGAAATGTTTTTTTTTTTTTTTTTTTGAAGCTACAGCTAGGATTACATGCTAATGCATATGTGCATATATAGTTACATATTTTTGTATCTACTGCATATACATGCATAAAAACGGAGCATTTTAAAATAAATGCATATTAGTGCGTTTTTCAAAAACAAACATTTTGTTCAGCACAAAGAAAATTTTAAGACCATTGAAAAAATTTCAATTAAATAAACACAGACACTCTACAGAGACTACAATGAGAAAAGAAAAAATCATCAGAAATCACATTCAAAGACAAAAGGCCGTGCCTTGTTGAAGAAAATATTGAAATACAAACTGTGATTTTGTAGCAAAATCAATAAATGTGCATTTAATTTTTTGCACGAATTATTGTTTCAATACGAAATTCTAGCATTATTAACAAATGCTAGATAGATAATTTTTTATTAGATATTATAACAAATTTTTCCTGTGTAGGTGAAAATTATTAGTAGTTTTTTTTTTTTTTTTCAACTTTTAGTGCAAATTTTAAATATTTTTAGTGCATATTTTCAAGTATATTTTCCTGTTTTTAGTGTACATAATCCGGGCTTTTAGCTATTACAATTACATTTTCATCCTGTAATTTATTTTTATTCAATTATTTATGTTTTATTTTATTTATTTATTTATTTTTCTTATTTCATGACAGACTATTGTTGTTGATCAATTTTAGAGTTTTGTGAAAATAAAGGGGAAAGATTTACGTTATAAGCTGTTTTGTTAAAATTAGTGAAATTTTTCGAACAAACTAGAATTGCACCGATTAATAGGCAGTAATCAGTAATCTGCCGATTTGCTGATTATTCGTAATCGGCAGGAAAAATGTTTTCTAAATAATTTTTAATCAATTTTTAAACCCTTAAGTATTCTTTGAAGAAGGAACAGAGATGAATATTGTTTACAAGGCAATTCCACGGTTAATATTTTTAAAGCAAAATACTGTATTTTGTAATATGAAACGCAAAATATTCATTGAACAAGGGATATTTTCCACTTGGATTTTTGTATTTTTTAAGCTGAATTTGATGGTGTAGTAGAATTTCTGAAATACATTTTGAATGATTCTTAAAAATTTGTTAAAAGTATGGTGACTGATTGATATTGGAAAAAGTAGCAGGTTTGTCAGAGTCCATTATTTGAAGAAATTTTTATTAATGATCCAAAAATTATTTTTTTAATTCAACTATACCATTAAATTCAACTTAAAAAATACAATAATCCAAGGGGGGAAAATTCTTTTGTTCAATATGCTGTTTTGAAAATATCACAGTTCCGCGGAATTGTTCAACAATAAATTAACGTAATTTTCTGTAACATTAGTATAACAAATAGCATGAAATTGTACTCTATTCAATACTATAAAAGCATGACACATTTTAGAGAATGTGTAATTTGAATATTATCAAGTCTTTGATAAAAGTTGATTATTTAATCTCCTGAGTTAATTATTTACAAAATCATTTTTAAATAACTGAAAATAGAATATAATTGTTGAGCATAAAAAATACAATGCAATACTGAAAACTTCAAAAATATTTATTAAACTAAAGTTATATTTTAGGTATTCTGTATGACACGTATTTCAAAAAAGGCAACACATCCAACTTGTTGTTTTCTAGTTATGACATTTTTTCTTGAACAAAATCTTGTTTTTGTTTAGTATTGTTATTTGTAGTTTGTTCATCATCGCTGCGAATGCTGTTTAGTATCAGTTTGAGCAAGTTTCAAGTTTTTTATTAATTCAAAAATGTTCGGGTGAGGTGCATTGACGGAAGCATTTATTCTTGAATGGAAACTTTCGTTATACGTTTTACTGAACGGAATTTATACTTGTTATATGAAAATAACATTGTACCTTTGCTACATATGAGAATCATCCATCAATCAAATGAGTGAAATGAAACGAAACAGAATTAGTCTTGAAAAAGACTAATTCTGTTTCGTTACAATGTACGAGTTATTGACCTCCAAATTTTCTGAGGTCAAAAAAGTCACCTATAATTTCACTTTTGATTTGTTACAGGTTGTTCTTATCTTTTAAAAGGTCTCACACAAAAATCTGCTTACAATATCGAGTAAGAATGCTTCTTTTGTATGTATGGGGCCTTATCAATTCTACTTAGAGGGAGGTATGAACCTCATACAATAGTAGTATTCAGAGATTAAGCTGGAATGTTTCTAGAATTGTAAACGCAGGTGCAAATTCCCTAAAAGCCTTTACTAAAAGCATTTCCAGGAAGAATGAGTATAGCAATTGGGGGAAATTAGATGTACGACGTGGTTCGTACGTGGTATACAATTGTTTCTATTTCTTTGGTTTAGAAGTTATAACTTGATTATGCATTGCTGTATAACTCAGAACTAAATTAGTAACTACATGTTCCTTCAATATTGTGAAGATCACGGATAACAATGTGAATATGTGTTATAAACAAGCATACGTACTTCTACTTATACCGCCACCCTGAAAACAGAAATGACACAATAAAATATAGCTTAGTAAAAAATCAAGGTTTTGCGTAATATTATTTTTAACCGATTTATTCTCAAACTCTACAATTCTCTCACAACATTGATCATGTTATATTTATTGCTTGATTTTCTTCTAAACATAAAGGTTTTAATTATGTGCCAAGTGCCACTATTGAATATATGATTTAAACATCATCACACACCGTGCGAATTATGTGGCCAAAAATAATATTAAATTTAGATTTTAAGTCAATAATTTATACATTTTTTCAAATGCGTCTCGACATATTTTATTTGATCGCTATATAACTTCCCTAACAACACAACGATATCTTTAGGAGCTCCTGCGGACGTCATCTTTAGGACAGTCTGACATCCGCTGGCTATCTCGTAAAAATCCGACACCTGTCGTTATATTGTCGAAAAGTACACTCCTGTTGCTATCCAGCCGGCATCATTCTTCAGACACTTTTGGGATGATTTTATGACAAGTGTAGGATATATGGAAGCATCTTTTTGTCCGATAACTTCCCTAAGGAAGTCTTGTGGAAACTTTTAATCCGGAAATAATCCTATCGGCATCTTACAGTACCGTTTCTGGACGATTTTCGTTCCTGAAACGCTCCTACCGATATCTTATAATGCAGCATCTGGATAATCCAAAAGTTTTCCTATACTTATCTTACAGTAATATTTCTGGATAATCGTTTGCATCCTTATCCAAAAACGATCCTAGTGGTATCTCATAATATAGTTTCTGGATTAACCAACGATCCTGAAACTCCTTTACTGATACCTTATAATACAGTACAGAACCTTTTATCCGGGAACCAAAAAACCGGCAACATTTTGTCTATTTTTCTGCTACTTTTTAAAATACGCATTTTCGGCAATTTCTAAAAAAGGAAGAGCTTTTTTTTTTGTTTTTCTTTTGAAATACCTAAATGAATATGAACGGCTTCTTCATAAATACAATATAAGTGGCATATAGCTCAGATATTTTAATATTGTAGTATTTATAAGCACTTCTGGATCGTTTTCTCTTCAGGATGCATTTATTTGTTATAGTAACTTGGGTTTTATAAACAATTGACAAATATCGCTTCGTAACGATCCAGAAAACCGGGAAATTCAGTTATCCGGGATAGCTGTGGTCCCAAACATCCCGGATAATTGGTTCTCTACTGTACAGCTGTTTTTGCAGATAATCCATACTTTCGTTTACATATGAACCACTTATGTCCTTAAAATACCAGGCTCCTCCCCTCTCTTTAAAGCGAAAAGTTCGGGAAATGCATGCATTCTTAAAAGAGAGAACTACAAAACCGCGAAAAAAATATTCAAATAAATACACTTAGGCACATAATTAAAAAAAAAACCTCAACTAATTCCAGTTAGACTCGATGTGCAATGACCAAAATTTAACTGTCCCAAAAAAAAAAAAAAGCTTTTATCTATGAAACGATATAGCGAACAACTGTAGGCAGTTCTATATAGACTTTTTCTTGTTATTCAAATAGAATATGAACATTTTCCAATACATGATGGTTTCCAGCTGTAAAACTAAAAATACGGGGAGGAGAAGCATTCATAAGAGCAGAACTAAAATAAGAGCAACAGAATTTAATGCATAGTTCTGACATCCCTATTTAATTCATACTACTTGGATTTTTTTTACTTTTATCTCTCAGTTCAAACAGACACATTTGCAGTAGCCTACGTTAAAATGAGAGTTTAATGTAACAGCAATTCACAAACTGCTTTTAAATGCAGAATGTAAGTAGCACTATTTCAGTAACTGATAATTCAGACCAAATCGTTATCTTCTTTCACTTAGTACATAACTTCCACTAGGCAATTCTGAATTACATTAAGTAAGAACAAAACAGATTTGACTTCATCATAATCGAACTTCTAATTTATTGAGGAAGCTTAATTTTCTCTTAAAATAATCATTGGCAAATTTGAGCCATTTCTTTTAAAATCTTTATTTAACATTCAAAAGAGAATATAAAGTAAAACTAACTTTAAATGCTTTCACAACAACATATTGGAGAATTTCCTTTTTATCTAAAATCTAGCATCATTTTTATAACAAAAAACTATCAAACGAAAAAATTAAAAACACAATTATGCTTTTATAATTTATTCATTTTTATTCATTTACAGCAGTTGCCGCCTTATGTCTATATTCCGATCTTTCTCTGGCATGCCGCAGCCAACTCTTAATTACATCTTCTATTGCTGCAACAGTTACTGTTGGTTCTTGCTGAACAGAGTCTAAAAAAAACATGTTCATTAGATATACAAATGAAGAAAATTTACAAAAAATGAAGTATACAATCAGAAGCCTGTAGACTAGAAGTATAAAGTTGG
Source organism: Uloborus plumipes (assembly GCA_038373865.1). Classification (NCBI taxonomy): domain Eukaryota; kingdom Metazoa; phylum Arthropoda; class Arachnida; order Araneae; family Uloboridae; genus Uloborus; species Uloborus plumipes. The sequence continues at coordinate 51,905 of JAXGGA010003844.1, forward strand.
AGTTATGTGCATTAGCAATGTGTTATAAGTAAAACAGTTTTCTTTTTAAAACCAAGGGTTTTTTTTAGCAACTTACACACAGAAGAAAAACAATTTCAATAGTTGGAAATTTCCCAAACATCAAAACTGGTAATTATTCAGTAAAATTAAAGTAATAAAACACAGCATGATAGATTTTTTTGCACAGTTACATAATAATGAAAGTATAATATTCCGACATTTCACCCATTTCCCTGCAGCCCAAGCAAGTGGGCCACTTACCCCCCATAAGTGGTTTAAAATTATTTCTTTTAAAAGTGTGCCACACGCTGCATTATCAGATATGTAACTGTCTCCTTGATCATCAATCTATGGGAACAGAATACTTTTATATTTGAAAAATGTACCTCTTAAATATTATAATAAATTTACTTATTACAGAACTATATTTCTCTAAAGACTATATAACAAAAAATCATGAAAATATAAATTAAGGTAATTTATTACTATATTATTCATACATTGATAATATAAAATTAAACCTAGTCTCTTGTTGCCAAATTATATTTGCACTCAGAACTCAGATACACAACTCAGAGAATTTTGACCTTCTTTTAAAAAATAGACCTAAGCAGGGTTCAGACAGACTAAGCAGAAATAACAGTAGATGTGAAAATCTTACAATATGTTTCAAAATACCAAACTTCAACAGCATTATAAATTGATTTCTTAGCACTGTGAGCTAAGGTAACACCAGCTCCAGGAAGGCCTCTGCACCTCCCAGTTGAACGTGGCCTTTTCAAGCTACGTCATAGCCACGTGACGAGAACCGGTCTAATGCCTGAGAGAAAGGAGGTTTGACAGTCTGAGCTATTAGACGGTTCTGTTCACGTGACTATGACGTAGCTTGAAAAGGCCACTGTCAACTGGGAGGTCCGGTGGCTTTCCTGGAGCTGGTGTTGGCTCAAGTCTCAGCAAAAATATTGAAGAGACATTTCTAGCAATAAAGCAATCAACATTTCAATTATCTATTCCAAGATTATAAATGTTTTAGAAACCAAGCCTGCAACTTTGAACTAATTTTTACTTCCTTTTACTTAGTAAAGGAAGTATTGTGATCGCGAAAAAAATATCACTCAAATTTGAGTCTAAATTTTGATTTTGCTCACCCCCGAATGAATGTTCAGTAGTTTTTTCGACCTGTCAGCACGTGAATGTGTACCTACCAACATATAAGCAGCCGAAAAATCCTTTTCAACCACCCCCCGAGTTAATTACGACGAGTTTTCTCGTGACGTCTGTATGTACGTATGTATGTGCGTATGTGTGTCGCATAATTCAAAAACTATATGCCGTAGAAGCTTTTAGCTTGGTATGTAGGCTCTGAGGAGGGTCTAGTTGTGCACCTCCCCTTGTGGTTGCATTCGAATGTTCCCAAGGGGGTATTTTACCCTTTCTTTGGGGTAAATCAGTGTTAATTTCAATGAAGATTCAAGTGATATGAATTGGCTCGACCACTTGGCAATATGTCGCCAAGTGTTTGATGCCAACTTGGCAACATACTGCCAAGTTGGCGATAAATTTGGCAAAAAAAATTTTTTTTTTTTTGAATTGGGGTTCAACTTCGCGCTATTGGCGATATTTTGCGAAAAATTCACTGAATGATGTTAAAATTAGCAATATTTAGAAAATTAACTATTGTAAAATATTTTTTGCATTGTTTCGTGGCAGATTAGGGGAGTAAATATTTGAATTGTTACCTTGCTCACTCCAAGCACTTTTTTAACACTTAAGGAAACTACTAAGAAATTTACACATAAAAGGAAGTAGTGTGGGGTCCATACCAGATTTTTTTCAGAGAGGTAAATCATAAATGTGTGAATGTTGTTTATACTGATTTTCAAAAAGTTTTTGAAGTCAGGAGACTAGACAAGTTGTCCTTTGAAAAAATGGGTCCATTCTTTGGATGTATGTAAATTGCTATAGGCTAAGCAGTATATTTTACAAAAAAGAAAAGAAAAAACCTCTTAAAATAACATTTACGATTGAATACTAAAAAGGTTTCTTATATATGAAATAAAATTTAGAATAGCAAAGTTTTAACCCTCAAAAAACTATAAATAAATTAACCCAAGTACAACTTTTAAAAAGACAACTGAATTCTTGAATGATCCAGAATTCAAATTAGAAGAACTGTAAACTGAACAGACTAACAATAAAAGGTTTATAAACAAGGCAAATTCAATTGTAAAAGGGGGGGGGGAGGAAACTATAATTTTTTGCAATAAAATCAGCTAAATATTGTGTTAGGGCCAAACTGCACTTCAAAGTCAAAACGTCATCGTTCAGTTTATAGCAATGTAATGAAAATGAATCAAGTGTAACTTAAAAATAAGCATACTAACCAACATAAGCTGCGCCATTTTTAAATTCATGAATTTCTTTTTATTTTTGCTGCCATGCCATGTAAAGAGCATTGCTGCTTCATCAGTCATAAGATGTCTCAAAATCCTTCTAACATGGTCCTGAGAGCTGGTGCCTCCGAAGTTCCTGAATTTTGTACGCTACAAGAAGTTAAAGCAGGACATTTAGATTCAAGTTATAATATAGGAAACATTCATGGGTACAAGTTAGGCCATGCTTCTAAGACGGAAAATATTTGAGACCCCCCTCCCATGCATGCTAAAGAAAATGAAAAAAAAAAGAAAAAATACAAATATTGTTCATTAAATTGTCTAAACTGGGGGGGGGGGGCTTAATTTTACTTTTAGTAGCAAGATTCATAGTTTTAAGTATAGTAATCGAGAGGGGGGGGGGAGGATTTGTCGAGACTTTAGTTCAAAAAACATATTTTTAGACGATGTTTAGTGATATTAGGATAAGGTGGGGCGATTTTTGACGACGTTTGAGGAGGAGGCACAGAAAATAAAATCCTAAAAACAAAATTGTAGGTCATATTTGATGACGTTAAGGGAAGGGAATGTATGGGGTCGAAGAGAATCAACACCGACAGAGGAATTATGCCATTGCAGTTCGTTTATTCAGAAAGAGAAAGAAAGGCTTCAATACAAAAGTTTTGGATTGGATTAAATTGTACTTTTAAGAAATCTGATTTCATATTCCCTTCAATTTTGTTTCCTTTTGAAGTAAATATTGAAGGATTGAGATATATTTTTTCCGTCCCATATTCCGTCTTGGAGATTTTGTCAAGACGGAAATCCGTCCTGAGACGGAAGGTCTTGCATCCATGGAAACATTGAATCTTACAAATAATATTGTTTATTTGACACTTTGAATAAGCCTACAAAAATAGCAGATAAGCATAAATTGTGTTACGAAATAACATGTTTCTTTTCATGATAAATAGTGATCATTAAAAAAGATTCAAGCAGTTTAAGACAACCCCCCCCCCCCCCCCCGCTTAGTATGAAAGAATAAGTTTATTGGTTGCGAAGACAATTATGTGAATCAGGCAACTGAAAATGTTACACGCTGCAAATAATTCATTAATCAGGTTTTAAAAATAAAAATATACAGTATTACTTCAAATAGCCAGAAATACAAGTACAAATTTGTTCCTTTAACATTATTAATTGAAATATATACCATTTATATTACCAGAAGTATAGAGACACAAGGGATACAAACTAAGCATTTGAGTATTGAAACCCCAAAAGACGCGAGAAAACTTAATGTGTTTACTTTTTCTGAAAAACCCAGGTTTCTGAACTCTGCTGTCTTTGTAAAGACTGTACCTACAAATAGCTTCAACAACATTGCTTGAGAAAGAATAAAACAGCATCAGAAACATGTGCTCAGAAAAATCTTATTCTTTTGAACTTGTATAAACTAAAAAATTTATAACACTCTAAATATTTTTCAGTCACACAATATGACTAACCGCTTTTTTCTAACACTGATGAGAACATACACAGGGCTCGCAGTAGACTTTTTCAAAATTTTAGGGGAATTTTAGGAACATTTTGACAAAATTTTAGGAAAATTTTAGGGGTAATTTACGATTTTGTGTGACTACAAATAAATCCCTAACAGTGGTACCTGACAAACCAGACTGAAAATGCATTTTTATTTATTATAGCATAAATTACAACCTTCAAATACTAGGGGTTTTAACCCACAATAAAAAAAAAAAAAAAGGAGTCAAAACAAAAAAGAAGTTATGCTTTAATGCTATATAACATGTTCATAAGCCAGAAGGCACTTCAACTTGCAGTCGTGTTTTCAAAATTTTCACTTTCAATCATAGGCATATCTGAATTTTTCCAGTTGACCAGCTTCTACAAATATTAATTCTGTTCAACAATTACAGTCGAACCCGCTTAATAGAATAGCCATTTTGCCACGAAAAAATATTCTAATAAGCGGGATATTCCATTGTCCGGGATGAAAATAATGTATTTCAATGGTTTGATACATTGAAAACGTATTACATTAAGCGGGATATTCCTTTAAGCGATATTCTAATAAGCGGGCTCGACTGTACTTGAATAATGTTTTAACTACAACAACTTTATACAGCTGTTTTTAAACACTACAGACCCAGAAATAATATTCATTCTTTGAACTCATTAATATTTTTGTTATTTCAACAAATCTGAAATTTACATTCCCCCCCCCCCCCCCCCCCCCGCTTTTTCCAATAAATTTGTTTTCAAGTTTTTTCTTTGTCATTTTTCTTTTTATCTAGTGAAACAGCAGTGCCCAGAGAACAGTTCGTGAAGTTAACCCGTGTGGCCTGTTATGTTCAATGTTACGAATCAAAAACCATCTCGCATCACCAAACAATTTTTAGCTAATAATTTTCTTCTTCCCGCTGTTTTCGAATGTATGTAAGAATAAACATAAAACAATTGATTTTATATTGCCGGACAACTTTAGGGAATCTTAATGAGTAAAATGTTCTGCATATATCATTAAGTAATGCCACAGCTTTATAAATTCTATTAGCTGAGCTTAATGCACTTTGATTTCAAAGTTTTAAGATTATCTAAGAAAAAAAAAAACACCTGCTTGCTAATATTTTTCTTCAGTTTTTTTAATTACCAGAAAAGTTTCCTTTGCATAAAGTTCTTCAGATCCACAACAATCTTTTGTTTTGAAAACAGTAGTGTAATATCTATGTATTGTCAAAAGCCCATATGTTTACTTTTTAACTCTACCCCCCTTTCTCCCTAAAAGTATTGTGATATTTGAAGTAGCCTAAACATTTCTGAATATCAAACTAAGCCGAGGCTACAATTTTATATATGCTACTTCAAAATCCCAATAAATAAGACTTGATAAATAATGCATTTTTGAAAGCAGAAAGATTATGTCAATGGTGAAGAAAAAACTGTTGAGCAAAAATTTTAAAGACCTGTAGAAATGATTTATAATTATAATTGTCATAATAAGCCTAAATTTTGAATGGAAAATGAAAGTAAGGAAAAAGAATCATTGGCTTAGTACACTTCGCATCTTTTTATAACAGTTGCCTAAGTTTACTAGATCTGTTGGATTCCCTGATTCCTGAATTCTAATGCTATCCCAAACATCCTTAGCAACATTTTAAATCTATTTAATTTTTCAAAATATTTTTTGAACCAAAAATAAAGTTTGACAAAAACTAATGCTACTTTTTAAGAATGCTCATGGTTTGAACTGATTCAGATGCAACAGGATTGACATTTTTAAATGGGTGAACATTGAATGACGAGCCTACAACTAATCTATGAACCAAAGAAAATTAAACAAGGTTCAAACTAATGGTAAGAATAAAATTATCGATATCCAAGCGGTGAATGAACACAGTAAACTAAAATGAACGAGTTTTATTGAAGCGGATGCAAACAGATTGCGAAATTCGCAAATAATCAAACTTAGGCGCATAAAAACGGCCTGAAGTCGAAAAATGTCACAGCAGGTTATGTTTCATTCGAGTAAAGTGATGAAACAGCTGTTTTAAAGATTAAATAATTCGTTTTTAAGAGGAAGAATTTTAAATCTGTCAACAAGATGAAAAATAGTGTGAAGAATGCGTTTTTAACCAAATATTTTGAAAAATGTCTATTTATCACATTAAATATCTAGGAATGAGTTCGCTTTTGGTCATAAAATACTTTCAGAAAGGTATTTTAAGTTCCCCTAAAGAGCTCCTGTAAATTTTCTATTTTTTTTAGGAATGCCACTAAATTTTAGTACAATTTTAGGAATTTTAGGACGTCTGAAATATTTTAGGAAATTTAGGAATTTTAGGGGGAATGCGAGCCCTGCATACATAATTCAGTTACACAGCACAGTTCAGTGAAAGCACATAATTCAGTTACATACACTCAAGCATTACAAAAATGGATTCAAGAGCAAAATAGGTACGCAATGACGACATTATGAACTCATTGCTGACAATTTCTATGCTGTGCTTTTAGTTTTAATTTTTGAAACAAGTCTTAAAATGTGAAGTCCCTGTAAAACTAGTATCTGTGACATGAAACAGAACATGAGATGAAAAGTTAACACTAGAGGGTCTACAGTAGTCTACTTGCATCATTTACCCCCCCCCCCCCCCAGAAACTGCAAACACTTCCATTCCATTCAGCTAAAAATAAAAGTTCACTAGGACTTTTTGAGTGTTTGATGAAGCAAAATTAATACATGGCGAACAGAAATTTGATTTCATTCTACCTTAATAATTAAATTTAAACAAGTCTTCAATAGTCAAAGTATTACAACCATTACCTATTGCATAGTCTTGTTCCCGGCTGCCGCTACCAGGTATAGGGCTCGGTACCAATTTTAATGCTGGGCCCTATGATCCCTCCCATTCTACGTTGCATATTTTTATGCCGTCACTTCATTTCCTCTCACTCACACTAACAAGATATGAATTGCATTAATATTAGAACCTTGGGAGAGAAAGGGCAAAACAGAAAAACCTATATATATAGATATATTATGGGTCCAGTATCCCTACCCAAACCGAAGCCCTGGTCTTGCTAAAAATGAATTAATAGAATTAAGCTTACCAAATAATTTTTGGGAGCCTCTTCTTGCAATGTCACCTCTAAGTTGCAAACTTCCTCATAACTCTCTAAAGGAAGTTTTATGTTGAAACTTGGTGTAGCTGCAGAAGGTAGACCTGCAATACACAAAATTTTATAGTTAGTGCATGCTGTTGCGCTATTAACTCGAAAATAACAAAAATGGACTTGGTTTACTTGTATTCTGTACCCTCCACATGTAAATGAATTAATGTTAGGACAAGCAAAAACTTAAAAACCAAGGATTTTTGGAAGCATGAGTTGATCCCTAAAACCTCTCAGTGTACCAGTGAGAATATGCCAAGTTTTCTGCACTGGAACACTTAACGAGAAACAGAAGAATCTTGATTTATGGCGGCTTCAAAGTTAAAAGAAGCTGTTCTAGCACTAAGTAGCACTAGAATCAGTGTTAAAAATAAGAATTTAGATTAGGTGCAATGATGACACATAAGTTTCTAGGAGTCAAAACTAACTAGGTGCCAATTTTAATGACTCAAATTAAAAAATATTCGTAAAAAAGCTGCCCAAAGCATATTTATAATGGAGAAAAGAAAACTATATTCTAAAGACGAAATAGTTTGTATTTGAAAATTAGTTTTAAATTCAATTCAGACCAAAAGTCTAGATTAAAAAAAAAAGATTGGAAAAAATAGCTTCAGTGTGATTCAGAACTATAGTTATCAAATGTGGTACCTAGAATTGGAAATCTAGGAGACAAGTCAAAACTTAAGGTTGCAAACTGGGACTAATGACCATTTATTTTTAATATTGACTTGTATAGCATTACAACATAATTTTACCCCTTATATATATTATTGATGGGCGATGCACCGGGAAACACCTGTGTACGCCCTACATCATTACAGCGGTTTAAACTTTTTTTACCATTGCGATGTAAGGTTGGCGATGCCTCACTATGTAGAAATTCTTACATTGCCCTAAAACAGGGTTGGGGTTTTGGACGTCCAAAACTAGTTTTGGACAGGACAGGTGGGTTTTACTGTCTAAAACTGTCTAAAGCATGGCAAAAGGGTTTTAAGCTGACTAATTTCTATTAGCTGTAATATTGATAATGCATACATCTTAGTTTCTTAGTGTTAATTAGTTGTAATTAATTAAAATTTGACAATATTTAATTATATTAGTAATTTTAATATACATTAAAAAATGAATAATTTACTCATAACTCCACTGCATAAAAATTTCATAAAATAGGAATTGGTAGTACTGTCAAAAAAAGTCTTGAAGCAGATAATTTCAGCTCCATTTGTAACTCAAAATGTGTAAAACTGAAGTCTTTTGTGGTTTCTTTACAATAATGTTTTCAGTGATGTTCAAATAATTTTTTTAACCTTAGATTGAAGAATAATAAACTGATGATAAAATGTGTTTCACTACTCAAGAAAATTTTTCTATGTTTGATTTTTGTTTTTAATACTGTGTATTTTGTTTCTAACAATATATATATGAAGGGCTCGGGCGTAAAAAGTGGTATCTGACAAACTCAAAAAGACGTATTGTTTCAAATTAAAGAAACAAAAGTCACTTGTAAAAATGTAATTAAATATACCTGAGACACACAGCACTTAATGCACCGACTTCATTTTTTAAATAGAAAAAACTTGCTACAGTAATGTCTTGAAGCAATAAATCCATTTTTAAAAGAAAAAGTTTTGATTTTTTGAAATGCTAGTTACCATTTTTTACACCAGAGCCTTTCATATGTGTATATACTTCCTAAAGAAAACAAAAAACATCCTAACTTGCAAATATTTAGAAAAACTTATCAACATTTTTCAAGGATCAGTAATGATTTAGTGTCTGATTATGAAATGTCACTTTAGTCATTTAATCGTTTACGGGTAAATACGGCAGCTAAACTGGTCATGTGCTATCGGATGTTAAAAGGACCAATTGAACCAGATTACTAATGTGTACATATGTATATACATACTTTTTTTTGGAATTGTACTACTTTTAAATTTATTCCTAATATTTTGTGAAATAATTAAATATTCAGTAAATGTTGCTGTAACATTCTCAAATGTTGTGTATCTTTTTAATTAAGTGCAAAACTGATTTTTTGCATTTAAGTCGATTATTGTACCTTTGAACACCCACATTTGCATCTATATTTAAAAGAAGTTTAGCTGGTATTAAAAATAAAATAAAATAAACTTATGAGAACTAATTCATTTTTTAATGAAGAATAGTAACTTCTAAGTAGCTAGATTAGTATCAGCTGAAAATCTTATGTTTTTATGTACATATTTAAATGTTTACATTAAATAAATTCAGTCTTAACTTCAAGTATAATTTTATGCTTTTAATATTTATTCAAAACGTAAAATTGTACTAAAAATGTAGTTTTGGACACATGGGTTTTGGACAGGACGGTTTAAACCGTGGTTTTTACCGTTCTGTCCAAAACCTTGCCAACCCTGCCCTAAAACTATATAAATATCAAGAAATATCAAGGGTTTTTTTAAGGAACTTGAACTTTTACCAGATGCGCATACTGAAATATTACTTCAAATTTAAGACATAAGAATTTGTTAATGCACAGCATTATATTCACAGAATGATAAATACTTAATGACACTTACTATTACTATTGGCGAATCTGTCAACAAGAATGCCCAATGTGTGTTTTACGCTTTGCAACTCAACTCTCATTAATTGGACACTTGAAAGAAGTCTTTTGAAAATTTCTGAAATGAAATTCAATCATCAAAATAAACATTTAAACTAATAAAAATAGAATATGAAATTCAAAAATAAACTTAAAAAAATTTTGTGTGACTAAAAAAAAAAATTTCATACTATTTTCATTGTTTGTTGACTGGTTGGGTTCACGTGATTCCATATGCGCAACATGTGTGGGAGCTTCTGTATTTCTTCCTGAAGGTGTAGTCTCATTTCTTCTTGAAGGTGTAGTTGCATTTCTTCCTGAAGCATCATGGTCATTTAAAAAACTTTGACCAGCTGAAGTTGCAGTTTCAAGTTCATATGACCAATTCTGAGAGGAAGCAGAAGTCCCAGAAACATTTAGGCTTGGTGGGGCGGCTGGCAGCATTTGGAGGATCTTTGAGGAGGGACCCTCCTCAGAGTCAGAGTCGAAGTCCGAGCTAGAGCTGTAGCCAGCTTTCCTCTTACCATTTCGTCTTCCCCGACCATACTGCTCTCCGTCGGTTAGGGAGAGGGAGGCATCGTCTAAATCACTGAATGATTCTGCTTTTTTTAATTTCTTGTAAGCAAGCTCCAATGTTTCTAAAAAATAAAATAAAACATGCTTAACACATATCATGCAGTGGAGCAACATTGCAATTGATGTTTTTGCTTCTATGTTATTTCAATGCTGAATATTTGCATTTGAACCAAAAAAAATCCTCAAAAATTCGAATTGAGAAGTCACCAGTTAATAATCCAGAAAAAGAGTAAATATAATTGAAAAAACTTGCTGATTGCATTGTACTCATATATTTTTTTTCATTTTTTACTGTTGGCAGTTCTGGAGAAGTACAGTGGTCTTTTCGCAGAAAATTTTAAGAAGATCATTCTGTTCGCAGACAGTTTTAAATTTTATCTAAGTCTGCCACGGACCACTGAATATATTTTATGGTGGTTCGAGGTTAGTTTTGCAGGATTTCGAACCCTGTTCCATAAAAAAGTTTAACTCATTAACATCATTCACTTTGATAAATTTAAACTACAGGATCATGTCCCTCAACTTTCCTTCGCTCAAGACTATACATATTAAGCACTCTAATGCTGGAATCATAATCTAAATTTGAATGCCCGTTTACCAACCTTGTAGCCCTCCTTTGAACCTTTTCCAACAAATTAATAACTTTTTTAAGATGGGAGACCAAAACTGAACAACATACTGCAAATGAGATCTTACCAAACTTCAATATAATGGCAGAAGAACCTTAGATTTTTTTTTTTTCAAATAGATCTATTGATATAATCAAGCATCCTATTGGCTTTTTACTAGCTATGATGCACTGTTGACTCAACTTGAAGTCTGATTTAATAAGACACCACGATCCATAACATTATCTGCTTGACTAATGACTGAACCCTGTAAATAATAGCTTGCACGCATACAGTAAAATCTGTAGCTTATTACACTTTTTTTAATCAATTTTTTGCCCGTGATAATTTCTGTAATTAAAATAAAAGTTGAATAGTCGTTTGTATCCAATATGTTTTTTAAAAATGCTAATAATGTCAAATGTATCACATACCTGCTTCACCCCTCACCACCACGGGACAAATTTGCCACGTTAACTTGCATGGCATTTTTTTTTTCCTTATGAAAGATGCTGTTGAATGCGTTTGTGCGGCTGGAGGCCAAAAACATACATTTTCGCTCACCATCCACTCTTTCGGTATTACATTGATAGAATTTTCTTTTGTGAATTCCACTATAAGGAACATTCTGAAAATAAGCATTAAGAGTCAAATGTTTGAGAATGTATTTTAAGAAAATTTATATTTTAAACTCATAGACAAGTATTTTAAGAATAATTTAGTCAAGATAATCAATTACTCACTAGTGTATTTTGCTACCTTCAAATGCAACATTTTCAGGATGAAGCTCATGAAGTTAAAGGAATGGAAACATACTCATTATTGAACTTTAAATGAACCATTTTTTTCTGAACTGATTTTAAAGCCCAACAATTAAAATTAAGTAATTTACTGCATTTATAAATGTTAAACAATGAAGATGAGCATGGAATATTAAATAAGTCAAATTTATCTTTAAACTGTTGGCCAATGATTACAGGTTCATTATTTCTGAAACAAATATTTTTAATTATTACCACACTCCCATCATTCAAAAGGCAGCAGTTATTTGGATCATTTAACGAAAGTAAAATCCCCTTAAATTTAACAGAATGATATTCAGGTCCACAACAACCATCCAGTAACAAACCCCCACTATATTCTTTTTGAAAAGTAAAATTTGGATCCAAATTATTTTTTTCATTGAAATGGACTGTTTCAGAAAGCCTATTGAACAACTGCTGCAAGGGTTTATCAGGCTTTCGAAGCAGTCTTTTCAATTTTCCCAAGTAATTTTCAAATGGAAATGCACTAAACGCATCCAACGGCCCAAATTTTGAAACATCTGCTGCCAAATGAATTAGGGAATGAACATTGTATGACACAAAATGTGTGCCGTATAAAGCAATAAATGATTTAACGAAACACACCATCAGATCATGAGCATAAGAAAGGTAAATTGTACAAAATTCTTTATCAGAAAGAATACGTACTGCACAGCTTAACATCATAAAGTTTGCAAACTGATCCTTTGTTAATACATTTTTAAGTATTACAGGGCCAGTATACAAAAGAAATTGTCTTAATTCTGTAGCCTTCCACCTGTCAAGTTCCCGTAAGCTTCTAGGCTTACGGGCAAACTCTTTGGGAATGCATTGTTTTAACATTTCCAGGGAAGCTGACAATTCATTTACCTTAATTCCTGATAAACGAAATGAAAGATCCCCCTTTAACCAAAGGTTGAGAAGTTTGCGCACCACACCTAGACAGATCAAATGCATGTAATCAAGAGGCACTTGTTTCACCATATCCAATTCAGGAATTTCTTCCAATGGTGAAGTTCCTGTATGGTGCTCTTGCTGGTACTTACACCTGAAACTTTCATTGTTTCTTAAGGAACAATTCAAATCCGGGAAACACATTCTTCCATTTAAGTAATCGCCTTCAGTGATGCACTTGGCACAACCAAAATACCCTGAATGTCCTTTTGTGCATGTCACAAATGAACGTGCAGGTGCATCACAAATGATCCCTTGAAGTTTGACACTAAAGTTAAAATTTTTAAAAGATATACCATCTTTAATTAATTTTGAAATTTCTTCAACAAATGGTTGCAAGAAATTTAAATTATCTGGTTTATGTAACCCATGATAAATTGATGCAGCAAAAATAAATTCTTTATTTAAAATACAAGCTTTAATTAAAATTGGCCATAACTGACTATTATTGCTTTTAGAAACAGGCAAACCATCAATATTTACAAAAATGTCAATGTTTTGCAATTCATTTAATGCATTCAATTCAAGTTTTTCTAAAATTTTAGCAATACTCAAATTTATCCCCAGATGAATGAGCTCCCCACCACCAACAGCTATGGAACTATTTGCTCTTGGAGTTTTTAAAACAGTTCGAGCATCTGACGGTAAATTGGCTAATTCATATTTCTTAAACAGAGACAAAAGATCATTTAAAGCGACTTGTTTAATTTTGTGGGAAACAGCCCAATTTCTAAGATCATTTCTTATGTTTTCATCTTTAGTGAGTGTTCTTTCAATGACACTAGTCTCTAAAACACTTCGAGTCGACTCTATGTCTTGTTCAGGCAAGTCAAAAAAATCACTTGCTGATTCATTAAACACATCAGAAACAATGCTTTCAATTGATTCCATGCTGCTATCTTCATGAGAAATTACAGCACGAGTATCAGAAACAATGCTTTCAATTGATTCCATGCTATCTTCATGAGAAATTACTGCATAAGTATCACTGCAAGAGCCCCCATTTGTTACGCTTTGTTCAGAAAAAAATGGTTTATCTGGTTGAGTATCTTCATCGTTCAGACTAGAGAGCTCAAGTTTCACAGCTTCCTGTATTTTCCTGTATGCATACCGAGAGTGAAGCTTTTTCTTGGCTTTAGGCATAGTTAAAGCAGCTATCCTGCAATTTTAATGCACTTATGATTATCAATGAACTAAGTACTGCTTTGGCAGAGCCTTTTAGTACTCAACCATTTGTAAATCATTGCATGCTTCATTTGTAAAAAAAAAATGTTAAGAAAAAATATGGGATCATCAAATATCAAACAGTGTTTCCCCCAGACTTTTCTATAAGAGCAGTGTGCCCTGCTTCTTATAAGTTAATCTTTGATGCACTCTTTGTCACCTTGAAGCTCTTACAGAAGTTCATCACACAAGCAAATTAAAAAAAAAAAAAAAGTCGGATTTTTAAAACTAAAGTTAAAAAGCTTTTCATTGCTTTGTTTCACATTCATATAGTTCGTAGAAGAAGAAAGAAGCCCCTTTTTATTTCAAAAATGCTCTGTTATCTGAAAGCACATTGTAAGTTTTTTGGTCTGGGAGAAACACCATCAATGCATATCAGACATAATGGGGCGTTTTTCTTTTTGGGTCAGGAATAGTGCATTTTCGGCTGTGCCCATATGTGAAATTTTAAGGGGGGGGGGAGGCTCAGGTATTTTCTCTATGGTTTGGCAGGAAATTTTTCTCATACAAAGCATCTTTTTTTTCAAATCATTGATTTTTATCATTTTTTAACTTACTCCTAGAATTTTTTTTCTTTCTTTTGTTTTGCCTTTTCTCCTAGTACAACTTTTCTTTCTTGTATTTTTCTCCACTTGCTCATTTTTATTTACTTATATTCTCTTTTCTTCATTTAAAAAGTCATTTTTTTGTCAGTGAACACTTTTAGAATTGGTCACTATGTTAGAAATCAGTAGCTGCTATATTCATAACTATTTTTAATGATAAAAATAGGGAAATTCTTTTGGGCTCTGTAAAATCCTGAAAGTACCCCCACCCCTACTTTAGAAACTAAACTGCAAAAATTTCAAGTGGGGGAGGGGTGGTATAATTGAGATTTTTTATACAGTATATTCAAGATAAGAGTAATTTCACTTTAAGCAAAAAAAAGGGGGGGGATATCGATAGGGGGGGGGGTACTTTCAGGATTTTACGTTAATTTTGAGGACATGGAAAATTAAGCCTGTTGGTTTAGTAAGGACATTATTTGTGCAGATTGAACAACAGAAACTAAAAAGTAATACTGCCCCAATCATGTTTTCTTATTAAAAAATTAAATTGTAAAAACCTCAAAGATATTTTAAAAGTATTCATTGAATGAAAAGGTTGATGTTTATAATTTTTTATTTATTTATTTTGTTTCTTTATTGCTATAAATACTTCTGCTAACAGTAAATATATAAGTAGTTTTATTTACTTTTTTCAGAAAGTGGGCAAGTAAAAATAACTAGCTGTCAAGTTTTAACCCCTTCCAGGCTCATTTTATTTCGGGATTACGGATCCAAAAATGTCAAAATTTTTTATGCTTATTTTCATACATACATATCTTTTTAAACATAATAGCATCATTCGCACTCTAAAACACTGTATAGTATAGGGAAAGACTGGTTGTGCAGTGTTAATTTTCACAGTGCCCGAGCTACACTCGGGATGAGCCAGAATGGAACATTTCGCTTGCCCGAGTCCAGCTCGGGAAAAGCCGGGAAGGAGTTAAGATACCATCTTTGCAGTACATCAAGAGTGAAAATTTACTCATTTATAATTAAACTGTTTTTTTTTTTTTTTTTTTTTTTTTTATTGAACTCTATTTTGATCTCATGCAACACTTTTTAATCTAGAAAATAATAGTACATGTTGAAATAAACAAATTTGCAGGAAACTGCACACTGCAGACACATTTTTCAAAGTTAAGATACATCTATTTTCAGTGCAAAAATAAATAAATGAAAGAGCATATGATAAAACGATATCTGGCGAAAGCGATTTATTCATTTCTCCTTGTTTGTACCCTTTTTAGTGAGTTACTATAATATGTCATCTGCATCACTTATTGCTTTGAACTACATACAATTGAATTAAATAGATTTTATATCAAATGTAAAAACTTTTTGATGACATATAATATTCAAAACTTTATAGTTTTGAAAATTTTAACAGTAAAGCTTCATATAAGTATATTCTAAAAGTTTCTGATGAGCTTTAAAAAAAATCCATAAAATCGATGAAAATCAAACAAATCTAACAATCATTTATTCTAAGTAATTTTCGTGCAGATTAGAGTAATTAAACTGTGACTAAATCATGGAAGTACTAATTTCAGAGGGAGGCTTGAGCCCCACTATATATATATTTTTTTAATGCGTGTTAATATGGTCCTGTTGTGAAGAACAAATAAGTTTAAATTTTGAAGGTCTTGCAATTTAGTTTATTTCATTTAACACTTCTTTTTAAAACTCGAGTAAGTTAAATTATGTTTTTATTTTTATTTTTAAATAGATTCTTAACTCCTCAAAAATTTTAAATAATCCAAGTGGGTTAAATTACGCGATTTTTAAAAAAAATATAGCGTTGAAAATAGCACTTCTCAAACATTTTAAATAATCCAAGTGAGTTAAATCACGGGAGTTTTTATCAAAATATAGCCTTGAAAATAGCACTCCTGAAAACTAGCCAGTGAATTAAAAAAAAAAAAATCCTTTCCTGAAGTTTGAATAGCTTTTGACCACTCTGCAACAATATAAGAGACATGGGATTCTGTTGTCTGAAAAAAAAAAGGAGTTAAATGCTCTTTTTCAAACCACATAGCAGAGAGTCTAAACGGGAAGTCGAACAAAGAAACTTTCACTTTTCTCTTAGGGATTTTCATTTTAAACTTTTTAGAAGAATTGGAAAAGGACAATTAATCTACACAATTCGGAATAACAAAAAATTCAGGATTATTCCCACTTCTGCGCTACAAAAAGAACACAAGGGCTTTAAAAATTCGGCTTTTAAAACATACAAAGGAAATTGACAACTCTAAGGAAACGGATTATTTTTGCTAGCTTATGTAATAAAATTAATGATAGACGGAGAACAAATAAAGATAAATAAGCTGTACATAAAATACACACAATTAAACAATAGAAAATAAAGTCGAACTTACGTGTTTTTCACAAAGATGGTGTAGCGGCTGGAAATAAGAGCACCAACACAACTGGATTTAAACCCGACTTCAATGGCGCCGACAATGGTCAATGGCGGTTCGGTTCGGTTCGGAGAGCAGTGGGCGGGAAGAGGGTAGGAGGCTGAACAATGCGCATGCGCGAACAATCCAGAAAGACCCCACAAAAAGAGCGTTTCAGGAATAGCAGATTAGTGTTACTCATAGGACTCCTGAAGGAGTCATTCGTATGATTTGCCAATCGCTGGAGCTTCGGGATCAGTTTAGGCCTTCCGGAGGAAGGCTGTGGTTATTAGGGGAATTTTCCCTAAAATGTAAAAAAAAAAATAATTCATTTTCTTTAAAAAATAAGCATTTTTCTTCACTTTCCTCTTTAATCTATCCCTATCGTCTTTATTAGAGCCGCTATATAGACAGGCCGACGCATCAAGATTAAGTTTCACCACTTTGGATCCAATTCCTTAACTTTTACTTTCAAATTTTCATTGTTGCGGAGTAGGGTTACCAGAAAAAAGTTTTGGCACATTGCTAAGCTTTGCCAAATCCACGTGCCGCTAACAATTGCTCACAGTGAAAAATGACCAAAACGCGATTACTAGCCAGAAAAGACAACCACTCAAACACACAAACACGAGCTGGATCCAAAGTGGTGAAACTTAATTTTGATGCGCCGGCTCGTATATATAGGGGCCTTAGTCTTTATTGCTCACGGAAGGCATTTTATCAACATGAACTAAAGTTTGGAGAGGGACAATTAACTGTTATGCATCGTTTTAAACTGAAGAGTTTGTAATTAGGTATACTACAATTTTTGTTTTCTCTTTATCATTGTAGTTACTTTACAGTATTTGCCGAACCGTGGTAATATGTCCCTTTTCTATAGAAACATTCTTATTCATTCTCTCATTGGAAACTCTGTTGCGTTTTAGTCCTTTAAATAGGCTTGTTCACTTATACGTCTCTCTCACTTATACGCCTATTTCTGTTGGTCCCTTGGGTCGGCGTGGGCGTATAAGTGAGAGTTCACTGTAACAGTATTGAAAATATAATAGCCCTTGCTTAGAGGCGGTTACTCACTGCTTCATAGTGTTGAAAATATTACTTTTATACTCCCAAAGAACGTGAATTTTATCTTTTATTCAGAGTTACATACAGACAACTGAAACACTTATAATACATCAACATTTTAATACAGTTCAGCCTTCAGTATTAATAATAGTGTTAAATATATTACTTTTATCTTCGTAAAGAACGTGAATTGTATCTTTTATTCAGTTACATACATACATGCATACAAACAAACAAACCCACATGTGACAGTAATAAATGCGTATTAAAAATGCAAACTAAGATTATAAGTACTCATAACGGAAAAGTACCCCGGAAATAATTGTCGTTCTGCCAGTAGCAAAACACCGTCGATTGAGTAACACATCGTATCTCTCGATGGGATTTATCTCTGTGAGCCCACCGGAGGGAGATAGGAACTGTTTGCATTCCCCTCTTGGACACTAGCTCAAGCATGTGGTTGCTGGCGCTGTGGCTCGCCCCGCTCGTCCTGTTGCTGTTCCTCTTTCTGAAGTATGTGGACTCGGATCTTACGCTTTGGTACTACGACTGGAAGGATGAAGCACCGGGTACGTAAGAGAGCAATGCAGTAGCGGATATATGCTAGAATTTTGGAGGGAGCAAAGATGACGAGACTTAGACAGCCCCCCCCCCCCATACTTTTTTTTTTTTGACAATCTAACTTTTTGGGGAAGGGAGTTAAAATGCCTGTTCTTATTTTTTTCGAGATGATAAAATAGAGGAAAGCGAAGGTCAGCTCAATTTAGAACATTTTAAAAATTGAATCTAATTTTTAGCTGTGTTTGATGACCTTAAGGGGCTTCTCTGAAACATTCTGAAACTGAAGCCTTTAATAGGCAATTTTTAGTGACCTTTAGTGACCTGAAGAGGGGAGATTCGAAGAGTCTCTATTGAAATGTTTCGACTCTAAAGCCTCACTTAAGGTTATGTTGGGGCTCCCTGGGCTTTCGAACGAAATATTTCGTAAAATTGAAGTCAATTCCATCCTTTCTCTGGAGAAAGGAGTTCGGAGAGACCGGGGAACACCTCTCAAAGCTTTACGATACATTTAAATTTTTGGAGACGTTTAGTGTTAAGGATCCCAGCGAAAATTTGAAAAATTGAAAACTTATATCTATAATTTTAGACTATCTTTGGCAGTATAGTTAAGGAAAGGGTGTTGGTTTTGCCTCTAGCTCGGATGCTCTCCCCTTCTGTAGGTTTTTTTTTCCCTCGGAAATTATTTGTGAATAAACGCCAACCGAATTATGCTTTATTTTATTTTATTATTTTTATTTTAAGAGGGGCCCGGGCCCCCTCGACACACCCCTGAGATGCGCCCTTAGAACAATGTTTACCCGTTAAGTATTACTTTAGTGAGTGCAAGGGCGGATCCAGCTTGTGGTTAAGGAGGGGGTCATTATCGGAAAGGGGAAGGGGGACCAAAGGGCAATTTTTGAACACAAATGGGGGTGTTTGGCAATTTTTTGGAAAAAATTAGACCAAAAAAATGCAGTTTTCTGTTATATTTGGTCGCTTAAGGGGGGGGGGGATCATGACCCCCATCACCCATCCTCTGGATCCGCGCTTGAGTCAGTGGCGTTGAGAGAAATTTTTCATGGGGGTGTCATTCGAAATTCTTCGAGATTCAAGGTCGAAAAATTCTATTTAAGGCCCTTGCATGTGTGTTCCTACATATAGATTTGATACTTCATGAGGGGGAGGGGGTGTATGAACCCCTATCCCCCTTCCAACGCCACTGACTTTAGTATTTATGTAAACCACCTAATTTAATTAATAAAGTACTTAATTTAATTAATAAGTTACTTAATTTAGTTAATAAACCACTTATTTTAATTAATAAATTACATCATTAGTAAGTTGTTTACACATTATGAGTAAAATATTACGTTAAGTGTTATTTTACCAATGATGTGCATCATTTGATTTTTTTCGATTTAATTAAAACACATTACTTCCGTGTGCAAAGTCTAAATGAAATATTTTAAATTAAATCGTGGACTCGGAATAGACAGAAACTGAGCTGCAGTCTCTCGCTGCTGTACGGAATTTGCTTTCGCTGCAGGTTTTCGGCATTCTCAGCTTCAATCGACATCTGCCTATACAGCTCGGTTTTTGTCTGTAACAGTGGTTCCCAACTTTGGGGCGCGATCGCCCCCAAAGGGGCGATTTGGCTCCTCAAAGGGGCGGTAAATTCTTAAGGGGCGATGGGTATTTAGAAGAGAAAACTGTAGTAATAAAAGGGTCGCGAAAATCAAAATTGTAAACATGTACGAAACCGGTTGTTCAGAGTTCAGGCAATTAATCACAAGTTAAGAAACAAGTTCAAGTTCAAGAGCTTTCTCCTCGTACCTCAGATGAATCTAAGGAAGTATTTTGTCATTCACTGTCAATTTTATGTTCAGATTATGTGTTCAGATTTTCAATTTATTTTCTCCTAAATTTTAAGTTTCAATGATTTTAATTCCCCAGATTCCAGTGTAGAAAAGAAAATAATTTCTTGGCTAATGTACTACTGTTTTTCGAAAAGTACGTCTATGATCTTAGCTAAATCGAGTTAGTTACCCCTCGAATGCTTATCAGTTCGCTTTGTGAAAGAAAAAATTAATAAGGGTATTTTATTCATTTATTAATATTTTTAGTTTAAAAATGATTGGTTTTAATTGCTTCATTGCGTACATTTTACTTCAAATTAAAGTTAGATACTTATATTTCTAATAATATCGATGTTCACTTGAGCCAACTTATGGTTTTTTCGAGGAAGAAAAGGGGGACGCTGGCTGACACCTATTGCCCCCTCCCCGGGGTGTAGGTGGGAGCCAGCGTCTTGAAGGGGGCGATGACCTCAAAAAGGTTGGGAAATACTGGTCTATATCATATAAATCTTGGGAGTGGGACAACTCATAACAAGTTTTCAAGACGACACGCAGACAAATAATCCAGTCGAAAAAAAAGGGGTTACCTGGAAAGTTTTCCGGAAGTTTTGAAAATTGGTACTTTTATAGATTTTGATATGCTCGTTTCGAATTTCCACTTTGCCACCTCGTATCGCTTCCGCTCGCGCCGCCATATTAAAAAAATGGCGTCTAAAAGAGGTATTTCGAATATATCTCTTTTTTGACTAATTGTACGATAAAAACACTACTGTACAAAATAAAATAGAAATAATTTCCTACAATTTATGTAATTACAACTTTCTCGTAAATTCAATACGTTTCGACGTACGAGGGTCGCAAAGTTACTATTATCGCGCATTATCGCAGAATAAATCGATTCCACAGCACCTTGAGGTAGAGTAAGCGGCGCGTTTTTTTAACGCGGTTTCCTAGTAGTACCAATCCACATGTAATATATAATTCGGAAATTTAGTGCAATCTTCTCCCGTTTATATGTTTTTGATGGGCCAGGAGTTGCTGGTTCCACACCTTCCGCAGTAATTGAGACGTCACAGACTAAAGTTTCTCCGGCATCATCTTCAACGGGATCATCAAACTCACCGTGAGCTTCTTCCTTTTAAGGACGGATCCAGCTTGTGGTTAAAGAGGGGGTCATTTTCGAAAAATGGGGCGTCAAAGGGTAATTTTTGAGCAAAAATGGTGGTATTTGGTAATTTTTTCGTAAGATTAGACCCAAAAAATGCAGTTTTAATTTGGTCGCTTAAGAGGGGGGGAGTCATGACCCCTTGACCCCTCCTTTGGATTTGCGCTTGCTTCCTTTTTATTTTATTATTCGTTTGCTCTGAAACCGTCTCCGTTTCTTCCTTTTCATCGATATCATGTGATGAACTTTGGGAATCCTCATAATTATCATCGGTACAATTAGTACATATAACGGAATATTTTAATCCGGCTTTTTGACATTCTCTTTTGCATTTGCAAGAAATGAGTTAAAATAAGGACTGGAAATGGGGGTTCAAGGGTCATAACAGGAATTTACCTATTCTGATTTCATTCTCCCCCTCCCCCAATTACTCTGGGGTTTTTTCATTAACACACCACTGATGAATCTGGAGATAGGTTTGAAACGAATGTTGTCTCGCAGCTGCTTCTGTTGTAGGTAGGTATGCTATAAAAAATTTACTTTTATATGCTGATTTTACAAAACATTCATATCTTTAGTCGCATAAAGTCATGTTTTTCTTGCTTTTTTTACTTACACTTCACATAAGTCATAAAGGAAGTGTTCTCCAGCCTCAGAAATAATCTCTGGATCAGAGTTTGGATGTTTGAATGCTTTGAGAAACTCGTTTAAATTTGGCTTTATTCGTAATTATCGTAATACATTAATAAACTTCATTTTTCCTCGATTGAAAAGGGCACATGTTGTATCTCAGCCACTAAAGACATAGAAAAATAAAATATGATCTCCGGCTGTCTTATCTATGATACTGTCAGTTAAATATTTGCTGTGAAATTTTTCCTTCTCCAAGTTTTTGCATACAAGTTTTTGTTATGTTAGATTGCTTGGTTAGAGCTGTCAAAAAAATCAGAGGATTTTCGCCGACAACAATTACGGAATCAAATGCGAATGAACCACTTATTGCAGTATTGATTATTAAAGTGTCCGATAATCTTCTGTACCTTGTTCTTCTGTACAGCTGCAGATCATATTTTATTTCTGCATGCCTTTAGTGGCTAAGATACAATATGTGCAGGAAAAATGAATTTTTTTAATGTATTACGAAAAAAAAAACAAGTTTAACCGAGTTTCTCAAAGCATTCAAACATCCAAACGCTTATTCAGAGATTATTTCTGAGGCTAGAGAACACTTCTTTCTTAACTTATACGGTTACAGTGAAGTAAAAAGTAAAAAGAGCAAAAAAAAAAAAAAAAACATGATCCAAAGCGACTATAGATATGAATGCTTTTGTAAAATCGGCATATAAAAGTAACTTTAATGTAGCATACCTACCTCCAACAAAAGCAGCTGCGAGACAACATTCGTTTCAAACCTATCTCCAGATTCAGCAGTGGTGTGTTAATGAAAAAACTCAGAGTAATTATTATTACTCATTTTCTGTGACGTCTCAATTACTGAGGAAGGCGTGGAACCAGCAACTCCTGGCCCATCAAAAACATATAAACGGGAGAGGATTGCACTAAATTTCCGAATTATACATTACATGTGGATTGAGACTACTAGGAAACCGCGTAAAAAAACGTGCCGCTTAGTCTACCTCAAGGTGCTGTGGAATCGAGTTATTCTGCGATAACGCGTGATAATAATAACTTTGCGACGCTCGTACGTCGAAACGTATTGAATTTACGAGAAAGTTATAATTACATAAATTGTCGGAAATTTTCTCTAGTTTATTTTTTACACCAATGTTTTTATCGTACAATTAGTCAAAAAAGAGATACATTCGAAATACCTCTTTTAGACGCCATTTTTTCAATATGGCGGCGCGAGCGGCAGCGATACGAGGTGGCAAAGTGGAAATTCGAAACGAGCACATCAAAATCTATGAAAGTGCCAATTTTCAAAACTTCCGGAAAACTTTCCAGGTGAAACTGCCAAATGACTGGACTAAAAAGAAAAGCGAGAATCAACCTCATGCAAAATGAAATATTCTGCAAAAAATATATTTTAGTGCTGCCATCTGTTGTGCAGTAGCAGAACTTATAATCACCTCGAGAGTTATTCTGTGTTTTACTAGTCCGATAATTTTCGTATACAAATCCAACGTGAAAACATTACTTTATGTTTGAAAATATCAGTTGATTAAAATTTTGAGCTAAATATTAGTGAATTTAAGTTAGCAATGGTTTTTTCTACACAATTACAATAGCTTTGGGTTTTCTCAGGGGTAGTTTCGTAAAGCAAAGTTCGGGTATATCAGTGGAGAGGAGATACAACGAAAAATGGGAATAAAAAAACAACATTTTCGTCATCGTGCAGAATTTGTGAAATTGTGACAGTTTGTGACTCGGGAAGAGAGGGGTTGACGGGAAGTGTGACATCCCACATTTTTCGAAAGACTATGTTTGCGAAAAATAGTGTGATATGTGACAGGGGGAGGGGGGGAGAGTTGAGGTCAGAAATGTTGGGGGGAAAGTACTACATAATTTTTGGACTGCTCTTAAGCATTCAATGGCATTTTTTCTCGTAGACATTTTCCTATTACTTCGAGTAGCTCTTTTTCTTCTCCAAGGTCGTATTCATCTTTGTGCCAAAATTCCTCGAAATTGGTTCTGAGATTTAGTCGTGAAAGCTTAAAAGACGAACAGAGTTACTATGAGGAACAGGGGTGACTATCCCCCCCAAGCTCAATGGCGTAAATTCCCCCCCAAAAATTTTCACAACCCTCTTGTACTTTTTGTTTTTTTATTTTTACCTTTTTTATTTTATTTATTTTTTTAATTTATTTTTTTTTAATTATTTTTTTTAATTATTTATTTATTTTTAATTATTATTTTTTAAATTTACTTATTTTTTAAAATTATAACTATTATTTTTTTATTTATTATTAATTTTGTAGAAGTACTAATTATGCGCAGAATAGAATGGCTTTTTTTTCTTTTCCAGACATTCCAAGCCCACACACACAAATAAATAAATAAGTAAATAATAATAAAGTAATAACAGAAATAATTTAAATTAAAAAATAAATTAATGAATAATTTTATTTAAAAAAATTAGTAAATAATTTAAATTATAAAAAAATAACAATAAATAATTTAAATAAATAAATTAGTTTTAAAAAATCCCCCCCAAAAATTTTGATGGCGCAACTTGCGCCATAATCCCCCCTGTGGGCACCCCTGATGAGGAACCATCGCTCTATATTCTATGTTGTATATGTAAATTGAAACTAAGTATTTTTGCTGATGATCTCACTAATAGGAATCCTAAACGCGACAGATTGTAAGGGATGATGTACAGTTGTGTATGATCAGGCGCGCCCCGATGGGAGGCCACTGTGACCTCCCAATAATTTTCGTTTTCGGCATATTTTGCTGACTATCCGGTAATTTGAAGACAATATTGCAACATGAAGATTATTTGTTTTTTTCCCACTAAATGTTATGCAAGTATGACATGTGTGCATGCTTGTATTTTATCATTCGGTACAATTAGAACTTCTGGTTATGGCAGGCTCAGGCATAACTGGGCTGTCTGTATATTGCCTGTAGTTCTGCCTTAGCGCTGACCTAAAGGCAATAACTTACTGCTTAATAACTGTAACCCCTCACTGGAAAAACTTTATAATTTCGAAAACAAATTATGATTATTACATTATTATCTTTTTATTTTCTTCTCATTACCCTAACGTCATTATTATTATTATTTCAAATTAATAACTTTTTTTTGAAATTTCACTTATTTGCAGTGGCATTGTGTATTTCTTTCAAATTCAGAATACAGTCGACGCTCGTTATAACGACCACTCGTTATAAAGACTATTCCAATATAACGACCGGCGGGAAAAACACCAACGGTATCCCAATGTACTCTATGTTCTAAATCTTATATCGACTGCTCTCGTTCCAAAGACCTTTTTCTGTGGGACGGAGACGGTTGTTATAACGAGCGTCGCTGTTTATCTTTTTCTTGAAAATGTTATTCAACTTTCGACGCTTATTTACGGCAGTTCATTCACAGTGTCTTTTTAATACGCTTTTATTAGTTTCACATGTGGGTTTGTTTGTTTGTATGTATGTATGTAACTCTGAATAAAAGATAAAATTCACGTTTTTTAGAAAGATAAAAGTAACATATTAAATGCTATTATTAATACCAAAGGTTTATTACATGTTGATGTACTGTAAGGGCCCTGCTCCACATTGACGTAAAGCAGAAACGTAAAGTGGATTAAATGGTGTTCCTATGGAAAGTACCCGGATTTTCGGTTTCTGCCTTCGGTTTCGGTCGCGTTTTACGCTGATGTGGAGCAGGGCCCTTTCAGTTCTTTGCATAAAACTCGGAAAAAACGATAAAATTCACGTTCTCTGCTAACATAAAAGTAATATATTTAATACTGTTAAAATTAATGCTAACTATGTTTAAATAATCTTATTATGTGTATAATCTAACTGTAAATATTACTGAAGTTTAGTTTATGTAGTCCAGTTTGGCAACGCCGTTTTTATGTTGTTCTTGTTCCTGCCTCGCTTGCTAGCTTGGATGTTGAAATTCACGATGTAATCTAAATGTCTTAAATATATATTCAAGTAATCTGGGACGTGTCTGTGCATCATTAACATGATACCTACACAAAATCTAACACGTTATCAGCACGAAGCTCTTTTTCGCAACCCAGATTACGCACTAGAAGCGACGATGAAGTTGATGGAACGACGCCGCAGCCGCAGCTAAGCCTAAATACGTTGGAAGCCGAAGTGAGTGTTTTTTCACCCGTTGACGAAGATATACAAATTGCTGGTGAACTATAAAGAACTTTTAACGTGCAAGGAAAGAAAAATGGCCTCTGAAGACTACAAAATGCCGAAATTAAACGGTGATAATTATCACACGTGGGGCATTCGCGCCCGTGCGGTCCTGGTGCAGAAGAGATGCTGGGAAGCCGTCGAACCCGGATATGGAGATGTGATGACCGAAGCACAGCAGAGAAGAAATGACGAAGCGCTCACTCTGTTATTCCTCATCGTCGAAGACACATTTCTGGATGACATTGGTGACTGTACCCGAGCAAGAGATGCATGGCACTCACTTAGAGAGATGCACACTAAATTCGGACTGTTACACGTGCTACAACTCATGCGAGAATTCTTCAATATAGTAATGAAAACAAGTGAATCTGTCCAGTCTTACTTAGCCAGGCTGATGGACTTGCACAGAAAATTAGCCAACGGAGGTTATGCCTTCACAGACAGGGAGGTTGCATTAGTAATGCTTTTGGGATTGCCGAAGGCATACGAATCGCTTATTCTCAACTTTGAAAAGGACGAAGCAAATCTAACAACCACCCTAGTAAAAGCCAGATTGCTGGTTGAGGAAAAAAGGATAGCGAGAAACGAACATTTACCCAAAGAAGGAAATGAAGAACAAGCTCTCCACACAAAAAGTTTTACCTCAAATCAAAGAAAAACTACTACTGGAAAGAACATAAAGAAGCACACCCCAAGAAGAACTAATGAAGAACTTGAATCAAATAGAAGGAAGAGTACTGAAGAATCTGAAACAAATGGAAGAAAAAACACTAAATGCTTCAGCTGTGGTAAATGGGGGCATATCTCAAGACATTGTGAAGAAGCAAAGCAGCAGAACCAATGTAGCGCCAGATCAGCAGTTGACCTCAAGACTAATATTGCACTGTTCGCCGATGAAAGTGAATCGAGAAAGAGGAACATATGGATTTTGGACAGTGGAGCCACTGAACATATGACCTCCGATAGAAGAAAGTTCTCAAATATTAGGAAGTATACATCCGAGGTCGAAGTTGCCAACTCTGAAAGAATAGAAGTCAGTGGGATAGGAAATGTTTCATTTCACGTACGTGATGGAAATGAAGTAAGAAACATTACCATTCAAAATGTCTTGTATGTCCCAGAGCTAGGAGGAAATCTACTGTCGATTGGAAGAATAGAAGAAAAAGGATTCAAAGTGGAATTTGCAGACGGCAAAGCTAAAATGATCAATAACGAGGGGAATACACTCTTGTCGGCTAAGAAAAAAGGAAGACTGTATATAATTGAAGAACAAACAGAGACAGCTTGTGTGACAAGGACAGAAAGCACTGAATTACTGCACAGAAGACTTGGTCATCCACACTACAGTACAGAAAGAAATTCAGATTTTCGCAATAAAGATAAAAACTCTGTAGCCCCAGCGAACACACCGTGCACCATTTGTGTTCAGGGAAAAATGAAACGGAAAAAATTCCCAAAGTCTACCAACACACGAGCTAAGGATCTCCTTGAAGTAATTCACTCAGATGTTGTCGGCAAAATTTCTCCCTCATCCCTTGGAGGATCAAGCTATTTCGTTACATTCACAGATGATTACTCGCACTATACCACATTATACACTATGAAGGCTAAAAGTGAAGTGTTAGAAAAATTCGACGAGTACCGCCGCATGGTCGAAAATATCCACAACAAGAAAATTAAGTTCCTAAGAAGTGACAATGGAGGAGAGTACAAGAATGAAAACTTCGACAGGTACCTCACCATGCATGGTATCCAGAGACAACTTACTGTACCAGAAACACCTCAACAAAATGGAAAATCAGAAAGGCTGAATCAGACTTTGATAAACACAACAAGATGTTTACTCATTGAATCAGGAGCAGATCACAAATTTTGGGCTGAAGCAGTAGCTACCGCAGCCTACCTCCACAACAAGCGACCAT
Source organism: Uloborus plumipes (assembly GCA_038373865.1). Lineage (NCBI taxonomy): Eukaryota > Metazoa > Arthropoda > Arachnida > Araneae > Uloboridae > Uloborus > Uloborus plumipes. Next base: position 80,100 of record JAXGGA010003844.1, read on the forward strand.
CTTGTGCAATAAATGGCAACATCCCTGAAGAAGTATGGTCAAGCTCTGAGAGTAAAACAGATCATCTCAAGGTATTTGGATGCAGAGCTTGGAGTCATACTCGCTCACACTCAAGGAAAAGCAAATTTGACCCAAAGGCCGTAGAATGCGTTTTCGTTGGATACCCTAATGGAGTCAAAGGCTACAAGTTATACAATTTGAAGAAAAAACAGTTCTTTTTAAGCAGAGATGTAATTTTTGAAGAAAATATTTTCCCTCTGAAGACTAAAAATCTTTGTGACAATGCAGAAGAAACTACACTTTATATTGAAGATTATGAAGATGAAGACTACATGTATTCACCTGAAGAAGAAGAAGTTGATAGCTTACAATCAGAAAACCTGATACCTGTCCAACATCAAGAATCGGACAACTTAAGTACAGAAGCATGCTCGAATCAGCAGGTGGAAGACATTCCAGATGGAAATTGTGAGGATGTCGACTCATCACTCGAGGACATTGATAAAAAGCATGAAGGCGATACTGGAGTGGAAGCCCCGAACTGTGATCCTGCCTGTGAAAACAAGAGAGGTAAAGGAGCAAGACCTATTAACCTTCCCAAGCATTTTCAAGATTACTATCTCTATAATGCTCAAGAGACCCACCAGGATATTGAGAAAGATCCAGTGACAGCCAAGGAAGCTCTGCAATCACCTGAAGCAGACATGTGGCGAAAGGCAATGAATGAAGAAATTGCAAACCTCATGCAGGCTGAAACCTGGGAACTTACTGCAAGACCACCGGGAGTAAAGATAATACCCTCCAGATGGCTGTTTCGCAAAAAGAAAGATGAATCTGGAAAAAGAGCCAAATTCAAGGTCAGATTAGTTGCAAAAGGTTACCTCCAGGTGTCTGGCAAGGATTTTCAAGATACTTTCGCACCTGTCATCAAGCTCAAATCTATTCGATTGTTACTTGCAATAGCCGCAGAGAAGAATCATGAAGTCCACCAAATGGATATAACTGCTGCTTACCTTAATGGAGTTTTAGAAGAAGATCTGTATATGGCCCAACCAGAAGGCTGTGTTGAAAAAGGGAAGGAGCATCTTGTTTGTCACCTGAAAAAGAGCATATATGGTCTTCGACAATCTGGAAGAGTGTGGAACTCATGCTTGAATGACTTCCTTATCCATTATGGATTAATCAGAGCTAAAGCAGATCCCTGTATCTATTTTTGTCATGGAAGAAGCATCATAATTGGAGTGTATGTTGATGACCTCCTAATTGTTGGAAGTATACAAGAGATAAACAAATTTAAAGAGAAAATTAATGAAAGGTTTGCAGCCAAGGACCTAGGCCATGCAAGCCAAATTTTATCCATGCAGATTACCAAAGAAGACAGATCATACACTTTAGACCAAACTGCATATGTAGATGAAATTTTGGAAACCTACAAAATGTCTGATGCAAGAAATGCAGCTACACCGCTAGATCCAAGTGTAAAATTTGATAAAGTAGATGACCAGCAGTGGGAAGAGATTAAAGACAGAAGTAAAGAGATTCCATATAGGCAAGCCATTGGGAGCTTATTATATCTCACTTGTGGTACACGTCCAGACATGGCCTACTCCTCTACCTACATGAGCCAGTTCAATGAAAGGCACTCCGAAGCACATTGGCGGGGTCTAAAACATATCCTGAGATACTTAAAAGGAACCCGTAACAGGAAACTGAAGTTTATAAAGACAGGTGAACCACTGAGGATCTATTCTGACGCTGACTGGGGAGGCGACAGGACAGACCGTAAATCCTACAGTGGGTATATAATGCTGCTTGCAGGTGCCCCAATCTCATGGTCCAGCAAAAAGCAGCCCACAACAGCTTTATCATCAACAGAGGCAGAATATGTAGCCATGTGTCACACGGCCAAGGAAACCATATGGTTAACCAACCTTTTAGGAGAAATATGCAGTGAATTGAGTTCTTTACCCCAGAAAGTGCAGGTCGACAACCAAGGAGCCATCTTCATGGCCAAAAACCACGTTACTTCAGAAAGAAGTAAACACATCGACATCAAGCACTTCTTTTTGAGAGATTTAGTGCAAGAAAAAAGAATTGCATTGGAATATATACCATCAAGTGAGAACCTTGCGGATCTCCTCACAAAACAAGTGTCGAAGAAGACACTACAAGGACTCAAATACGCTGCTACATACCTTGACAAATGAACATTGTGAGTGAGTGGAAAGTATCTGCGAAGAAATCTTCCGTTTCTGAAGCCAAGATTGAAGGACTTACTTAATACTAGTGTTAAATATTAAATATTCATTGCGGAGATTTATTTCAGAACTTCAAAAAAAAAAGAAAAGTTAAATCCAAATGCAGAAAAGTTGTTTGGCTTACTGAAGTTAAAAGTTTTTTCTTTGCATTAGAAGTAGTTTACATATTATATATATATTTGTATTTATATTGTATAATCAATGTTTAGGGGAAGACCGCCTATATTGGACCACTGCTTAAATTGGACCTCGGGCCTAAAATCTAGTACAGAGATCTATGATACACTTTAACGGTAGAAATATAAAGTTTTAGGAATAAAATCAATGTGTATGAAGTTTCACCAGTCTGCGAACTGCGTAGCGTGAGTTACGGCATGATTTATGTTGAAAACGTGTAAAATCTTATTTTGCGGACTTGTACTTAGTAAGATAGTACTAAAACTTGTAAGCTGAGATAAACTGCTGTTATAGCATTATAATCTGTGTTTAATAAGGATTACATCTATGTATTTACATGCGCGATTGTGATATTTTTTGACAGAGAAATAAGCTGAAGAATAAAAAATGGCATGTTTTCCTTTATTGGACCGAAAAAATTTTCCTATATTGGACCAGTGGTCCAATTTAAGAATATGATTTTAAGCAAGACTTTTTGTTAAGTTTAACATAAAGTAAGTGACTCATCTGATTTAATAGCGTAGTTTAGATTATTTTAAGCATACTTTAACACCTATTCACGATATTCATTTTTTATCAAGCACATTTTCGAGTAGCAGCTAATTTTAAAAATGTATGTTTTTTTTTCTCTTTTTCCATTAGACTGCAGTTTCAGGTTGTTAAACATAGCTATTAGTTTAAGTAAAATTTATGCTGGTTTACCGAAAAAGAAAATATGAAATTCTTCGATTTGTTCAAAAAGATTTTTAAAAGAAACAATTGAAGGGTCAGGGGGAAAAACCACGGTAATCCACTTTTTGTTGAATTTAAACTGATGCTACCACCTGTTAGAAAAATAAGTGTAATTTCGTTTAGTATATGCAATATTCGTGAAAAAACACAGTAGTCCATGTATTATTGTCATTTTAGAACAAGTATACTGGGGAAGTTTATGAGTTCGTAAAGTTTAAATTTCGTTTTTCTCAAAATCAATCAAACCTGACTACCGTGGTTTTTCCCCCTGACCCTTCAATTTATATACTACTAAAATGTTCAACGTAGATGAAGCCGGTCTTTTCACTAACTAAAAGCCTCAAAATATATTGACGTAGAAAGGTAAACACCAGTTTGGAGCAGTAAGTATACATAGATGAGAGAACATCCAATGAGATCCATTTCCCAATATCGAACAGGACTCTTATGAATAAACCGCAGTCAAGGCCAGGGCAAATGCTGTAAGTAGATTCTAAAGAACAGGAGTTTGGCCTGTTAATTGACATATGTTTAATGACATTGAATTGGCTGCATCAGAGTTAGCAGTAAGTTGTCTAGATAAAAATACTCAAAGTGAAGAGGCTACATAATCGGTGTAAGTTGTACTATTGTACACTATGCACAAGAATTAGCTATGATTTAAATTATTACAAGCTCTGCAGAATCAGCGGATAGTTCTCATTAAACAAATACATAGCTCTCAATAGTGTGAGTTGTACTATTGTACACTATGTACAAGAATTAGCCACGACTTAAATTAGTACAAGCTCTGCAGAATCAGCGGATAGTTCTCATCAAAGCATGATTGTCAACTCCAACTATGGTTTTGTAAAGCCCCGGCTTACATATCATCTTACCTAAAAAATAGAAAGAACAAAAAGGAAGGCTATCTCAGCAATCATTCTAACGCCGTATGAAAGAAGCATAGAACAGAAAAAGTCACAAGAAGAAGCAAGAAACAGCACAAAACAGTTATTGCAATATTCGCCATAGAAATAAAGTGCAAAACATGATTAAGTGTATGAAATGCCATCGGTGAGTTTATCAACACTGCCTAAGTGAGACCGAAGCAAAAGAAATTCTATTGCAAATCCTGGAAAAAAGCTATATAGTTCAAATATAAATTATTCTATGATTTCCTTGCACGGTCCAATTTAGGAAGCGCATGGTTCAATATAGGCGCATATATTCCTAAATTGGACTTTTGCAACTTTTTGTAAGATAATTTTTTAAAAAATAATTTCCATATTTTAGGAAAATATAAGCTCCTAGGGCGGTTCCTGATTAAATTTAGCTCACGATGCCCTATTTTGTATTTTTGTTTTGCTTCACATTGAGCGACACAGGCCTCCTGTTCTTAGGGGGTCCAATATAGGCGGTCTTCCCCTACATTTTGAAGGAGTCATGATCATATTTTTGTATATATTTTTATTGCCAAAGTGAAGCCAATATTTAAACTATGTTTAGCAAGGGGGCGTGTTAAAATTAATGCTAACTATGTTTAAATAATTTTATTATGTGTATAATCTTAACTGTAAATATCACTGAAGTTTAGTTTATGTAGTCCAGTTTGGCAACGCCGCTTTTATGTTGTTCTCGTTCCTGCCTCGCTTGCTAGCTTGGATGTTGAAATTCACGATGTAATCTAAATGTCTTAAATATATATTCACGTAATCTGGGACGTGTCTGTGCATCATTAACATGATACCTACACAAAATTTAACAAATACTACAGTGAACTCTCACTTATGCGCTGGCCCAAGGGACCAATAGAAAAAGGCGCATAAGTGAGAGAGACGTATAAGCGAAGAGGCCTATTTACAGGACTAAAACGCAACATAGGTTCTAATGAGAGAACGAACAAGAAGTTTCTATACAAAATGGACATATTAGTACGGTTTGGCAATGACTGTAACGTAACTACAATGATAAAGAGAAAACAAAAATTGCAGCATACCTAATTACAAGCTGTTCCCTCTAAAACGATGCATAATGGATAATTCTGTACCTCAGAACCAGACTAACGTAAGTCCATTTTCGTCATTTTGCAGTAGAGGGCGAAAAAGATTGTCGGATACATGCAAAGGATGGGACTCGCGCTCTTTTCACGCTGCTAAATAATTGTGAAGGAATTTGTTTTATAGAATACTGTTTTAATGGGTCGATGTGAAATAAGATTCTACATACAATGAAGCAAAAAAGTGAAAATCGCCATTTTTGGACTTACGTCGCTCTGGTTCTGAGGTACAGAATTGTCCCTCTCCAAAATCTAGTTCATGCGGAAAAAAATGCCTTCCATGAGTAATAAAGGCGAAAGATTTAAGAGGAAAGTGAAGAAAATTGCTTAGTTCTTAAAGAAAATAAGTAAAAAATTTTTATTTTAGGTAAAATTCGGCGCATAAGTGAAATATTTATCTATAGAGCGACGCATAAATGAATGATACTATCATTATTTTGCTATGTAATGTACTGGGACCATTTAAAATCATCGTATAAGTGAAAAAGGCGCATAAATGAGGCGGCGTATAAGTGAGAGTTCACTGTATTATTAATACTAAAATCTAAACCATATTACATGTTGATGCATCATAAGTGCATGTTAACTTAGAGGATATTTAATAGTTCTGAAAATCAGGGGGAAATCAGTTAGAGAATCACGAAATTATAGTTTTAACGTATTAATGAAATAGTTTTTTTTTTAGTTTGATTAACTACAAAAGCGTATTTTTTAGTTTTTTAAAACTGAAATTTAGCTTATTTGGATTGTGGAACGTAAATCGTTTCAGGTCTCTTGAGAGGGAAGGTCATCTGGGTGACGGGAGCGTCCAGCGGCATTGGCGAGCACTTGGCGTACGAACTGGCGAGATACGGCGCCCGACTCGTCCTCTCCGGCACCAATAAGGAACGGCTGGACAACGTCAAGAACAAATGCCTCGGTGAGACTTTTGATTTTCCCTACCAATCAACAGAACGGAATTTTCTGCGTAAGATGGAGTTATTCGGAACTTCTAAGTTAACTAAACTAGGCAGCAGCTTAAATTGACACTGACGTCACGACGCGCGGAGCCAATAAGAGCTCACAAACATTTAGCGATCTCCTCTAATTCGCCAAGTAGGTTGTGACGTTTTATCTGTTAGCTCATTTTTCATAGGCTTTTCTTCCGCGCGTCGTGACGTCAATGTCAAGAAACCTTGCAGTGCAGTATAGAATTGCAGCTGCAAGTGTTTTTGCTTGAACTCTGAGGATTTCCTCAATCCTAATCATTTACCAGCCCTTCTTCTAAACCTTATAACATTTTTTTTGAAGATTTGACTTCTGTGTTTTTTTTTTTTTTTTTTTTTACACCCAGTAATTTTTTTCGCTAACGTTATGTACGGGTGCTTTTTTTTTTCTCCTTTTATTAAGCTTTTATTAATACGCTTTTATTAGTTTCACATGTGGGTTTGTTTGTTTGTTTGCTCCAACTCTTAACAGAAAAAAGAGTTACAGGCTAATTGGAGTACAGTGATTTTCTCTTTTTCATTCAAGGCGGTACTGTTTTATTATGTAGCCATGGCTACTTCTTTTTAAATTCTTTGTTGCTTCTTCTTCTCATTTCCTAAAAGTATTTTATTTTATAGCGATTGTTTTGCATGATTTTTAAGCTCAATCAAATGACAGGACCCGTTTTTTTTTTACCTCTATAGCACGAGCACAGCCTTGCGGGTACAACTAGTCCTAGATAAATAACATAAATCAAACTTACTGAGGAAAGGAGCTCCATTTCATGGTTCCCATTTTATTCATTTGCTCGAGTGTTTGAATTGGTTTATGTGCAAAGTTTTATTGCCTGCCCACTCTAATGTTTCATAGAAGCTGGCCGGCTGACCGAAGACGATGTCCTGGTTCTGCCCTTCAACATGACGGACATGGACGTGCACCAGGACTGCGTCAATAAAGTTATCAAGAAATTTCACAAAGTAGGTACACTGTAAAAAATAAAATATAAAAAAAACTTTTTAAATTTAAAGACTATTTCTGTCTGCTCATTCGCACTGAAAAGTATGAAATAAACGGTGAAAATGCGCTTTGGGTCCCTGTTTGGCGCATTTTCAAAAAGTCGCCAACTGGCGCGTTTTTCCTTGTTGTCTCGCGAATTGAAAGCTCCGAGAGACATTACGCAAAAATTGGCGACTTTTTGAAAATGCGCCAAGAAGGGACCCAAAGCGCATTTTCACCGTTTATTTCATACTTTTCAGTGCGAATGAGCAGACAGAAATAGTCTTTAAATTTAAAAAGTATTTTTTATATTTTACTAGCTTAATACCCGGCGTTGCCCGGGTGCTTATTAATACAACATAGCATTCAGGGAAAAAAAGTTTGAAAGAGTTCTATTCATATGGGTATAAAATAATTTGCATCAATCTGTCTCTTAGGTACAAACTTTGAAAAAAACTAAAATATTACAGAAAGTTAAACGTTTACAGAAAAATAGTCTTATCAAAAGGTGAAAATTAAAGATAAATGTTGTCTGTGCTTTGCCGCGTCCACTGGCATGAAATATATGCACATGGAAGTGAAAAAATTGCATCAATTTCACCCGCCAAATTTAAAATATTAACTTTTCTCTATTAATTGTTCCCACCTACAAAGTAAAAATTATTATAACTCAGAAATAAATCTATTTCTCGTTCTGAAGGCTTATCTCCATTACAGACGCAACTGTCGTCGCATTGCAAATTTGAAATTCAAATCCGTGGTTCTTTTTATAAAGTCCACATGAATTATGATTGTTTTTTACTTATTTCAATGCTAAAAGGAAATAGGTGAGCCTTAAATTGAAAATTCATTACTTTAATCGTAATCATTGTTGGAAAATACTCATATTTAAAAATCTTAAATTTCATCAATTTGAATGCTAAAAGGCCTATCTCGATTACAATATAAATAGGCTAGATTCCTATAAAAGGGTCATTTTTTGACAAAAAATTTAAATTTGAGCTTTTTAGATTTTTTAAAATTTCAAGACCCCGCCTATGAGAATTCTAGGGCATCAAGGAACCTCTGTGTCAAGTTTGATGAAAATCTGACGCAAACTGTGGATTTGTATAGAGAACAAGTATATATACATACACTCATTTTTATAGATATAGACTAGCTTAATACCCGGCGTTGCCCGGGTGCTTATTAATACAACATAGCATTCAGGGAAAAAAAGTTTGAAAGAGTTCTATTCATATGGGTATAAAATAATTTGCATCAATCTGTCTCTTAGGTACAAACTTTGAAAAAAACTAAAATATTACAGAAAGTTAAACGTTTACAGAAAAATAGTCTTATCAAAAGGTGAAAATTAAAGATAAATGTTGTCTGTGCTTTGCCGCGTCCACTGGCATGAAATATATGCACATGGAAGTGAAAAAATTGCATCAATTTCACCCGCCAAATTTAAAATATTAACTTTTCTCTATTAATTGTTCCCACCTACAAAGTAAAAATTATTATAACTCAGAAATAAATCTATGTCTCGTTCTGAAGGCTTATCTCCATTACAGACGCAACTGTCGTCGCATTGCAAATTTGAAATTCAAATCCGTGGTTCTTTTTATAAAGTCCACATGAATTATGATTGTTTTTTACTTATTTCAATGCTAAAAGGAAATAGGTGAGCCTTAAATTGAAAATTCATTACTTTAATCGTAATCATTGTTGGAAAATACTCATATTTAAAAATCTTAAATTTCATCAATTTGAATGCTAAAAGGCCTATCTCGATTACAATATAAATAGGCTAGATTCCTATAAAAGGGTCATTTTTTGACAAAAAATTTAAATTTGAGCTTTTTAGATTTTTTAAAATTTCAAGACCCCGCCTATGAGAATTCTAGGGCATCAAGGAACCTCTGTGTCAAGTTTGGTGAAAATCTGACGCAAACTGTGGATTTGTATAGAGAACAAGTATATATACATACACTCATTTTTATAGATATAGATTTCAAAGTTTTTTCGTTTTAAAATTTATTTAGAATTGCGCGAGGACAAACGCCGTTAAGCATAATTCACCCAGAAAATAACAAACGCCGTTAAAAATGCTATTCACTAACACTTTATTTTTTATTCATGAGAATATTTCGTTTCCAATTTTGTTAATTTATCAACTTACTTTGAGTCAAACGCCATCAAGCGTAATGTTCAATTTGAAGAACTACCAATGCATTTTCTACAGCCCTTATTAGCCTTTTTTAATAAGTCACCTAAGCAAATTTTTGAACTGGCCTAATATGCCACGAAATAAATAAAATTTTGAAGCTTGAGGCTCCCGGGGCTCAGCCCCTCATCCTCCAGTGTGCTATTATTGAAGGTTTCCCCGGATGGGGACATGGCTATTGTTCATCGCAGGATTGATTGCGTGGGTGCACGAGGGTATTGACTTCCTCTCACGAGAGTACCAGACTGATATACAAAAAGATAGTTGTACAAATTTCTTTTCTTTTTCATTATTTTGTTTGTTTGTTTTAATGCCTGTACAAATAAATAGTTTTAAATTTTCCCATGGTTCTTTTCTTTTTTTTTTTTTTTTTCACTAATTAAAAAAAAAAAAAATAAATAAATAAAATAAAACAGTATTAAAATAGGAATAATAAAAAGAACAAATAAATAAATTAAATTAAATAAAATAAAGAAGCAAAAGGCTCTGGCCTAATATGTTGATTGTTAGCTAATCTCATTCGTTTCATTTCTTCTTCTGCTTTAATATTGCAAGGTTTATCTCTAACAACTTCAGTCGGATTTAAAGCTTCCAGTCGTATTTCTGCTAATGATTGTACTCGACTCAACTCCACTATAAAGCGGAAGTGCGTTAAAGTTCACGTGTGGATTTAACTTTGCAACCGGAAGCAAAACGTGAAAACCATGACAGAAGCAAGTACAGAAAAAGTCTTCAGTGAAGGTTGTTTTTACCGTATAATACAGCTAATTTTATAGTAATAAACTGGAAAATTTTCTAGTTTTACAGTAATAACTGTAAAATTGCTTCTTTTACAGTACTAAACTGTAAAATTGCTACTTTTACAGTACTAAACTGTAAAATTGCCAATTTTACAGTAAATCATACAGCTAATTTTATAGCAATAAACTGTAAAAATTGTTAATTTGCTACTTTTGCAGTACTAAACTGTAAATTGCTAATTTTACAGTAATAAACGGTAAAAGTGCTAATTCAACAGTTTATTACCGTTCAATTTACAGTTTTAAACTGGAATCTCTGCTGCCAGTATTATACTGTGGTTTTTATAGTATAATACAACTAAATTATACGGCAACAAACTGTAAAATTTCTAACTTTGCGGCAAGAAACGGTAAAATTGCTAGTTTTGTAGTTTAATACTGTGCATTTTACAGTTTTAAATTGGAACCTCGGTTGCCAGAATTATACTGTAAAAACAACAGTTCATTTTTTGCAGTGCAGGCAACGCCTCCTAAATACCATCATCCATCCTAATGATGAAACAATTTGTGACTCTGCATCTGCTGAGTTCAGGAGACATAGGCAGGGATTCAAGTGAAACAGCACTGCGATCGCTTCGAATTGCAATCGCTACTGGAAGTGAATTACATTATCATCAACTTAACTTGGCATGACGTCACTACGGGTGGAGCCAATAAGAGCTCACAAGCACTCTGCGATCTCCTCTTATTCGCCAAGTAGGCTGTGACGTTTTATCTAGCTCGTTTTTCATAGGCAAACGTCACGCTGACGTCACGATGTTTTTATCAAGAAACGTTCTAATGTAATTCATTTCAAGTAGCGATTGTAATTTGCGATGGCCTGTTTCACTTGAATCCCTGCCTAAGTCAAAGATACTTTTTTATTAAACTTATGTACAAAAGACAGACAGTAACAGAACTACCACCTTCGTAGCTAACTTAAGAACAACATTTTTTTTTACAGAAGCCATTAGCTTCGACATACATGAGGACCGCGTACTATGCGCCTTGCCTCCTGACAAACACAGGACAGGTTTACGGCACAGAGAGGTTGAAATAACATCCATGGGCAAGGAGGGACTCGAACCCGCGACCACTTGCTTACGAGGAGAATACTCCACCTCTAGGCCCACGTGGCCCCGACTGATGCAGTTACCTTGTATTTATTTTAAGACAATTTGCATATTCATGTCTTCAATTCAGTTCATTGAAAAAAGGTGACATCTCACACTTCAAATAACAAAAAAAAAATTTTTTTTTCATTAAATGTACCTTTGGAAACATAAAGAATCCTAACAGGCTGCAGTACTTAGCAGACCAAGCGAACTCGCTCGAGGTCGAGCGTCTCGCTATCTGAGCCATTTTCTCGTTCGCAGCTGGACGTGCTGGTTAACAACGCGGGCCGCAGCCAGCGGGCCGCCTTCCAAGACATCGACCTGGCAGTGGACAGGGACCTGTTCGAAGTGAACGTGTTCGCGACCCTCAGCCTCACGAGGAAAGTGCTCGCCCAGTTCTTGGAGAACGGGGGTGGACAGTTTGCCGTCACCAGCAGCTGCGTCGGCAAGATGGGTGAGCACGTCCATCATTGCATTCATTTGTTGCGCATTTTCTCAATGCGTTATTATAACTGGGGATTAAACTACTAGTTAGGGGTGCACCGATAAGCAGATTGGCCGATTACTGATTAATCGGCTGAACCGAACAATGATAAAGATGATTGTTTTTAATGCTACCAATTTTAACATCTTTTTATCTGTTTTTACTCTCTTAAGCAATTCTGAGTTTAGAAATAGTAGGTAATTTATTTATGAGAGAGGTTTTCTTTTTTCATTTTCCCAGTTTTCACAAAATAATTTCAATATTTTATCAAATAAGAACCAATTTTCACATTATTGTCAATAATATTATTAACACATTGTTAGTTATGTTAAATGGACATAAAATTCAAAAAAAAAAAAAAGGGGGGGGGGGGAGGGGGAGTCTGTGGTGAGCATTTCAATTCAGGAATACTTTTCATTTTTATTTTTAAATAATTAGTAGCAATTTAATTCAATACTTTTATTCTTTGAAAATGATAGGTTATCTAAAAGCACTGTGCTAAGGAGAAAATTATCGCTACATGAAAAATGTTGCAACATTGTCAAAGTGTACATTTATTCAAAGCAGGAGAATCAATTTATTTAAAATTATATCAACTGTGAGGATTATTATTGCTGTTAATAAAGCTATTCATCATAGTTTCTTCGTGAAGGTATACTTTAAAGAATAATATTTGAAAAATATTTTTCCGGCCGATTAATCTGCCCGATTTTGCCGATTATTAATAATCGACAAAGTGGCCGATTGTGACCGATTAATCGATGCATCCCTACTACTAGCGATGACAATAATTATACGCATTGTAAAATATGTTTCTGGACGCATAAGGTATTTGCCCTCGAGTCTTTGCAATCGAAACGTGAGGTCTTGAAATCTGCCAATTTTTTTACAAAAGTATTTGAAGGAAGTCTCGACGATCTTAATCGATAGATTACGCTACCAATGAGCGTAAGATTTGATATTTTTATGAATGAAAGGTTTGTTTTAGTAATGAGATGAAATATTACTTAAACAGCTCATTAACCTTTGCTTATTATGTAGGGATGCACCGATGAACAAATTGGCCGATTACCGATTAATCGGCTGTTGATAATCGGTCGATTAATCGGCTAAGCCGATTTTTGATAAGGATAAGGATAATTGTTTTTCCCTTTACCGTCACTGTTTTTTATCTCTTATACAATTCCAAGTTTAGAAATAGTAAGTAATTAATTTCTGGGAAAAGATTTTTTTCCATTTTCCTAGTTTTCACCAAATAATTTCAATATTTTATCAAATTTCCTAGAACCAATTTTCATATTAGTGTCAACAATATTATTAACACATTGTTAGTTAGGTTAATTGGAAATAAAAATTTACAAAAAAGGAGGGGTGGGAAAGTGTGTGGGGAACACTCCAATTTAGGAGTACTTTTAATTCATATATTTTAGTAATCAGTAGCAATTTAATTCAATCCTTTTATTCTTTGAAAATTAGAGGTTATCAGAAAGCACTGTGCTAAGGAGAAAACTATCGCCACATGAAAAATATTGCATCATTGTCTATGTATATTTTTTCAAAGTATGAGAATTCATTAAAAAAAAACTTTATATCAACTGTGAGGATTATTATTACTGTTAATAAAAATATTCATCATAGTTTCCTAGTGAAAGTATACTTTAAAGAATATCTGAAAAATTATTTTCAGCCGATTAATCGGCCCGATTTGGCCGATTATTGATAATCGGCAAAGTAGCCGATTGATCGGTACTGCCGATTAATCGGTGTATCCCTATTATTATGTATGCATACATAGACATGTGAGCAAATGACATACAAATGCATAGAACAGTGACTTGCGGTATTAATCGGAAATCCATTAGTTACTGTCTGATCTTCTTAGCTAAAGCCTTACGCGCACTTACGCATGCGTCAGGTATTCTCCGTTTTTACCAAAATAGGGGTGTTAGGTCAGAATAAGGTCTGCATAAATTTTTTTTTTCAGTAAACTCTAAAAGTTAACGTACAAGAATGAATGATTGAACAACAAAAATTGAATTTAGAAAAGCAAGCAAAATATTGAAAAAGTTGCTTTACAAGAATGAGTTATTTGAACAATAGAAATGAATTTAGAAGAAGAGGCTAAGTTTCGAAATTTCTTTACAGAATGTATAAAAATCCTACTATAAAACATAATAGAAAACGTTTACTCTCCAATGTTGGAGAAGAGAAAGTAATTTTTCCGACCGAAACAATTTCGAAATAAAAATAATTGTTATTTTTTTTTGTTACAAACATTAAACGTTGCAACAAACAAAATCCGTCAAATCGGTTGAAGTCACATTCGGGTAAAAGTCAAAATTAGTTGCAGTCGTCACAATCTCGTTGTTTTTATTTGATTAAAGTGATCAAAGAACTGGTGAAAACAATTGACATTTTCTGTTAAAATTTAGAACAACAGTCTTGCAAAAACTAGAAATTAAAAAAGACATTGTTATTTTTTTTGTTACAAACATTAAACGTTGCAACAAACAAAATTCGTCTCATCGGTTGAAGTCACATTCGGATAAAAGTCAAAATTAGTTGCAGTCGTTACAATCTCGTTGTTTTTATTTCAGTAAAATGATCAAAGAACTGGTGAAAATAATTGACATTTTCTGTTAAAATTTAGAACAACAGTCTTGCAAAAATTAGAAATTAAAAAAGACATTTTTTTGTCTCAATCTTTCTCGTTACATATAGTCCAAGAACTAGCGAGGTCGAAAAAACCACCATTTTAAGACGTCTGGCTCTTTAATATATCTTTTCCTGTGCTCTTCCGAGCAGCATACGGGGTGTCTGGCGGCGGGAGGGGTTGCGTTACTCACTGAGCATCGGGGTGCCCATCCCCCCCAAGCTCAATGGCGCAAATCCCCCCCTCCCCAAAATGTTTCCCAACCCTCTTGTGCTTTTTATTTTTTTTACCCCTCTTTTTTATTTTATTTATTTTTTAAAATATTATTTATTTTTTTTTAAATATTTGTTTATTTTTTTAAATTGTAAATATTATTTTTTTAATTTATTATTATTTTTCTAAAAATACTAATTATACGTAGAACAGAATCGCTTTTTTTCTTTTCCAGACATTCCAAGCACACTCACACGCACACAAAATAAATAAATAAATAAAAAAAAAAATAACAAAAAAGTAAAAGAACTAATGTGAATTAAAAATATTAAGTAATGAATAATTTTTATTCAAAACAAATCAGCCCATAATTTAAATTAAAAAATAAATTAATCAATAATTTAAATAAATAAATAAATAAATTAATTAGCTTTAAAAAATCCCCCCCAAAATTTTTTATGGCGCAACTTGCGCCATAATCCCCCCCCCCCCTGTGGGCACTCCTGCTGAGCATCACACTTGTACTGGAAAAAATAGTATTTTTAAGTTAATTTAGGACAACTCTATGTCCAATCAATCACGTAAAAAATTTTTTTTGACCTCACCCTTTCTGATTTTGACAAAACTTGGTGAGAAGGACGCCTATGACGAACTAAGCAATCCTGCCAAGTTTTAGACTTCTACTTCAAAAATTGTACGAAATACAGAGCAGTTAAAAACGGAAAGAAAACAAAGTTATTACATGCAACTTCTTTTCTAATTATAGCAGAATTAAAATTCAAAAACTATTGTAACAGCAAGAAATATAGCTTTCCATCGATGTATTATATGACGTACTTACGACAGGTTTAAGTTTCTCATTGACCCAAAATGGTTTAATCACTATTTTTAAGAGCAAAAATGCGATGAGCAGTAAGAAACGCAACCACTCCCGGCTTCCTGGCACCCCGCATGGTGCTTGGAAGAGCCTAGACGAAAGATATATGTTCAAATAACTAGTTTCAGCACTGTCCTTCATTGGTGTAGCAATAATAGAAATGACTGCCATGCTTATAAAAATAGATGCATTTATTCTATATCCAAGAGTTAAATTAAAAGAAAACGTATCTATACAAAACGACATAACAAAGCATACAACTGACAAGATAACCAACTTGGCACTTATTGCCAGAAAGTACAGTCGACTGTTTAAATGCCATTCAGAGATGAAAAAATTTGCATACAATTGAATCAAATCAAACCGTATCGTCAATTCTGTACCTCAGAACCAGACTGACGTAAGTATATTTTCGCCATTTTTCAGTAGAGGGTGAAAACGATTGTCGGATGCATGCAAAGGTGGGACTCGAGAGCTCTTTTCACGCTGCTAAATAATTGCGAAGGAATTTGTTTTATAGAAAAATGTTTTCATGGGTCGAACGGGAATAAGATTCAACATACAGTGAAGCAAAAAAGTGCAAATCGCCATTTTTGGACGAACGTCGTTCTGGTTCTGAGGTACAGAATTTGCGACAGAAAATGAAAGCCAGACGTCTTAAAACGATCATTCGAGAACGCTGCTAGCTCTTAGACTGATAGATAACAATTAGTTTTCTTCATGGACCGGATGAAACCACTCTATCTAATTTCAGGTGCGGCATCCTCAGCGTCCTACACTGCCTCCAAGCACGCCCTCCACGTAAGTATTCCACTGCAGTAGAAAACTATCGCATCCTGT